>PVKH010038724.1:0-11282 GCA_004027955.1 Chaetophractus vellerosus | reverse complement strand
CGCCCGATAGTCTACAGCTGGCCTTGTGGAGAGACGCAAAGCATAGAAAGCCTCATGGTCTACAGCTGAACTCGTGAAGGAAACAGAAGCTAAGCCCGGAGAGAAACGCAGCCCCGGGAACAGAGGAACCCGGAAGCCTGAACCCTGGAGACGTCGGCAGCCATCTTACTCCAACACGTGGACTTGGGTATGGGAAGAACTTTATGCTTTGTGGCCTGGTAACTGTAAGCTTCTACCCCAAATAAATACCCTTTATAAAGACTGACCAATCTTTGGTATATTTTCAAAAGGCACACCTTTGGCTGACCAAAACAGAATTGGTACCAGGAGTGGGGTAGAAGCTTACAGTTACCAGGCCACAAAGCATAAATTTCTTCATAAGGTAGATCTATATTTACCTTCCTGAGGAACTGCCAACTGTCTTCCAGACATCATACAGAAGCTGAGTGATTTTACACTCGCACCTACAGTGAAGGAGTGTTCCTATGTCTTCACATCCTCTCCAGCACCTGTGGGTCTGTCTTGTTTTTTAAATAATAACCATTCTATAAGGCATGAAATATCTTACTATAGCTTTGATATGCATTCCCCTAATAGCTAGTGATGACTTTGAGCATATTTTCACGTGCTTTTTGGTCATTTGTATTCCCCTTTGGAAAAATGTCTATTCAAGTCTTTTGCCCATTTTTAAATTGGGTTACTTATCCTATTATTGAGTTGACTTGAATGATCTCTTTATATAACATGGAAATCAAACCCTTATCAAATATGTGGTTTCCAATATTTTCTCCTATTGAATAGGCTGCCATTTCACCTTCTTGGCAAAGTCACTTGAAGCACAAAAGTGTTTAGTTTTGAGAAGGTCCCATTTACCTATTTTTTCTTTCATTCCTCATGCTCTGGGTGTAAGGTTTAAGACACCACCACCCACCAGAAGATCTTAAAGATGTTTCCCCACATTTTCTTATAGGAGTTTTATGATTCTTGCATTTATATTTAGCTTTTTTTAGTTTTTTTTAATTATTTTTTTTAAAAAGATACAGTGATTACATAAATGTTACACAAAAATTTTAGGGATACCCATATGCCCCACCTCCCACACCTCCCACAACCTCCCACATATACATTCTTCATTAGTGTGGCATATCACCCGCAATAGATATACACATTTTGGGGCTTTGCCACTAAGCATGGGCCATAGTTCACATTGTAGACCACACTCTCTCCCACACAGTTCTGCATGTTATATGATGATATAAAATGGCCTATATCTATCATTGCAATGTCACTCAGGATAATTCCCAAATCCCAAAAAAGCCCCTGTATTACAACTGCTTTTCCCTCTCCCTGCCCCCAAAGCGTCCAGTGGCCACTGGTTCCACATAATTTTGTAAATTTCTTCCATTGTGTGAATCACAATAAGTCCGTAACAGGATACCAGTAAGTCCACTCTAGTCCATAGCTCTTCCCCCAATCCTGAGGAGTCTGGGATGGTGATGTCCCCTCCACCCCCAAGTGAGAGGGGGCTTATATCCCATGGATAAGATGGATGAGATTATCCTGCCTGCAGCTACAGACTCTAGACTCTCTCCATTCCCTGGGATAGCCGTTGTCCCTTATCATCTCCCCACTAGGTGTCCTGGGTGTTTTTTAATTTTTTCACATTTTTTGAATAACCCAATCCTTTAATATTATTTTATTTATTTTTATTTTTTATTTTTTAAGTTTCCATATATTTTAACTCTTACATTTAAATATCATTATTTCATTTTCCTATTAATTCTACTTGGCTATTGTTATGGCTTCATCTTTGAAGAAGCTTTGAATCACAGAAGGGTTACAACAGGGACAGGAGAGGATCATATATTTAGGTTTTTGATCCATTTTGAGTTAATTTTTATATGAAGTATGAGAATAAGGGTCTTCTTTCTTTTAGTTATGGATATCCAGTTCTCCCTGCACCATTCATTGACCAGACCGTTCTGGCCCAGCTGGGTGGATTTCACAGACTTGTCAAAAATCACTTGACAGTAGATGTAAGGGTCTATTTCTGAAATCTCAATTCGATTCTATTGGTTAATATGTCTACCTTTATGGCAGTACCATGGTGTCTTTACCAATGTAGCTAAGTAATATGCTTCAAAGTCAGGAAGTGAGAGTTCTCCAACTTTGTCCTTCTTTATAAAGAAATGTTTGGCTATTCAGGGCCCCTTATCCTTCCAAATAAATTTGATAATTGGTTTATCCATTTCTCCAAAAAAAAGGCTGTTGGAATTTTGATGGGGATTGCACTGAATCTGTAAATCAATTTGGATAGAATTGACATCTTAATGATATTTAGTCTTCTAATCCATGAACCCAGAATCCTTCCATTTGTTTAGGTCATCCTTAATTTCTTTTAACAAGGTTTTGTAGTTTTCTGAATACAGGTACTTTATATCCTTGGTTAAGTTTATTCCTAAATATTTGATTCTTTTAGTTGCTATTGTAAATGGATTTTTTTCCCCTGACTTCCTCCTCACATTGCTCATTAGAAGTGTAAAGAAACACTACTGATTTTTGCATGTTAATCTTGAATCTTGACACTTTACTGAACTTGTTTATTAGCTCTAGTAGCTTTGCTATGGATTTTTCAGGATATTGTAGGTATAGGAACCTATCATCATCAAATAGCGATACTTTTATTTATTCTTTTCCTATTTGGGTGCCTTTTATTTCTTTTTATTGCCTAACTTCTCTAACTAGAATTTCTAGCACAATATTGAATAGCAGTGTTGAGAGAAGGCATCCTTGCCTTGGGACAACTTTCAGTCTTTCACCATTGAGCAAAATATTAGCTGTGGGTTTTTCATATATTTACTTTATCATGTTGAGAAAGTTTCCTTCTATTCCTATCTTTTGGAATATTTTTATTGAGAAAGGATGCTATATTTTGTCAAATTCTTTTCTGCATCTGTAATGGTTTGACAGTTTTATGTAATTATGAATTCCAAAAATATAAATCGAATCATGCTTGTAGACTGATCTCTTAATCTAGGCGTGATTGGGTTGTGATTGGGGCGTTAACTGCCACATCCCTGGGACGTTGAGCCCCACCCCTTGGTGGGTGTGGTCTCAATTATAAAAGACAAGACAAAAGAGATTGGAGAAGCAGATTGGAGAAGCAGTTCTGATGTTGGAGAGGAGCGCTCCAGGAGAAGACAAGTGAGCTGTTTGCCCAATAGTCTACAGCTGGCCTTGTAGAGAGACGCAAAAGCATAGAGGGCCTCATGGTCTACAGCTGAACTTGCGGAAGAAACAGAAGCTAAGCCCAGAGAGAAACGCAGCCCTGGGAACAGAGGAACCCAGAAGCTTGAACCCTGGAGACATCGGCAGCTGTCTTGCTCCAATACGTGGACTTTCGTGAGGGAAGAAACTTATGCAGTGTGGCCTGGTAACTGTAAGCTTCTACCCCAAATAAATACCCTTTATAAAGACCAACCAATTATTGGAATATTGCAAGCACCCCTTTGGCTGACTAATACAGCATCAATCAAGATGATCATGTGACTTTTCTTCTTTGATTTATTACTGTGGTGTATTACACCGATTGATTTTCCTGTGTTGAACCACCCTTCTATACCTGAGATAAAACCCACTTGATCACGATGTATAATTAATGTGTTTTTGGATTCAATTAGCAAGTATTTTGTTGAGGATTTTTGCATCTATATTCATTAGAAAAATTGGTCTGTAATTTTCTTTTTTCATGGTATCTTTATCTGGCTTTGTTATTAGGGTGATGTTGGCTTCATAGAGTGAGTTTGGTAGCATTCCTTCCTGTTCAATTTTTTGGAAGATTTTGAGCAAGACGGGTATTAAATCTTTGAATGATTGGTAGCATTCACCTATGAAGCCATCTAGTCCTGAGCTTTTCATTTTGGGGAGGTTTTTGATGACAGTTTGAATCTCTTTACTTGTGATTGGTTTGTTGAGGTCTTCTATTTCTTCTAGGGTCAGTGTAGGTTGTTGGCGTACAGTTAGTTGTTCATAGTATCCTTTTATGATCCTTTTTATTTCTGTGGAGTCCATAATGGTCTCTCTCTCTCATTTCTGATTTTATTTATTTGCATCTTCTCTCTTTTTTCTTTGTCAGTCTTACTGAGGGTTTGTTGATTTTGTTGATCTTCTCGAAGAACAATTTTTGGTTGTTGATTCTATTGTTTTATTGTTCTCAGTTTCATTTATTTCTACTCTAATCTTTATTATTTCTTTCCTTCTGCTTGCTCAGTGACTAGTTTGCTGTTCTTTTTCTAGGTCCTCCAGCTGTGCAGTAAGGTCTTCGATTTTAGCTCTTTCTTCTTTTTTTATCTATTTTCTTCTTACTCTTCTTTAATGTAAGCATTGAGGGCTATAAATTTTCCTCTAGGCACTGCCTTCATTGCCTCTGATAGGCTTCGATATGTTGTGTTCTCATTTTCATTAGTGCTCGAGATATTTACTAATTTCTCTTGCAATTTCTTCTTTGACCCACTGATTATTTGTGTTGTTTAATCTCCATATATTTGTGAGTTTTCCCTTTATCTTCCTGTTATTGATTTCCAGCTTCATTCCATTATGACTAGAGGAAGTGCTTGGTACAATTTTCAAATTTTTTCAAAGTATTGAGACCTGTTTTGAGAACCAACATATGGTCTATCCTGGAGAAAGACCCAAAAGTGCTTGAGAAGAATGTATAGCCTGCTGACTGGGGGTGTAATGGTCTATATTTGTCTGTTAGGTCCAGTTCATTTATTGTATTATTTAAGCACTCTGTTTCCTTCTTGATCCTCTGTTCAGGTTTCTATCCAATGATAACAGTGGCATATTGAAGTTGTCAACTATTATTGTAGAGACGTCTATTTCTCCCTACTGTTTTGCCAGTGTTTACATCAGGTATTTTGGGGCACTCAGGTTAGGTGCATAAATAGTTATTATTGTTATTTCTTCTTGGTGAATTGCCCCCTTCATTAACATAATGACCTTCTTCATCTCTTATAACCGTTTTGCATTCAAACTATTTTGTCTAATATTAGTGTTGCTCTTCCAGTTTCTTTTTTGGTTACTATTTGCACAGAATATCATTTTCCAACCTTTCACTTCAAGCCGATCTGTGTCCTTCCATCTAAGGTGAGTCTCTTGTAGACAACGTATAGATGGCTCACATTTTCTTATCCTTTCTGCCAGTCTGTGTCTTTTGATTGGGAAGTTCAATCCATTAACATTCAATGTTATTACTATAAAGGTACTACTTACTTTGTCCATTTTATCCTCTAGCTTTCTGATGTCCTATTTTACTACTTTCTATCTTTGTATTCTTTTACTTACCCTTACTAATAATCTTCATTTCTACACTCTTCTCCAAGCCTCTCTCTACTGCTTTTTTCCTTTCAGGCTGCAGCACTCCCATTAGTAGCTCTTGTAAATCTGGTCTCTTGGTGACACACTCCCTCAATTTTTCTTTATCTGTGATGAGATTAAACTCACCCTCATTTTTGAAGGACATTTTGCCAGATAAAGAATTCTTGGCCGGCAGTTTTTATCTTTCAGTATCTTTAATATATTGAGTTACTGACCTCTCCTCCATGGTTTCTGATGAGAAATCAGCACTTAGTCTTATTGAGAATCCCTTGTTTGTAATGAATTGCTTTTCTCTTGCTGCTTTCAGAATTCTCTGTCTCTGACATCTGACATTCTGAAAAGTAGGTGTCTCAGAGTAGGTCTGTTCAGATTTATTCTGTTTGGAGTGTGTTGTTCTTCTTGGATATTGATATTTATGTCTTTCATAAGGGTTGCAAAATTTTCAGCCATTATTTCCTCAAATACTCTTACTGCCCTTTTTCCATACTCTTCTCCTTCCAACACCCATAAGATGTATGTTTGTGTGTTTTATGCTGTCATTCAATTCCCTGAGACCCTATTCAAGTTTTTCCATTCTTTTCTCTTTCTGTTCTTCTGTCTTTTCAAGTTCAGCTGCTATGTCTTCCAATTCACTTATTTGTTCCTTGACCAATTCAAATCTGCTATTATATGCCTCTAATGTATTTTTAATCTCATCCATTGGGTCTTTCATTCCTATAAGCTGTTACTTTTCTGTGTAAGCTTTCACATTCTTCTTTATGCTCACCCAGTGTCTTCTTAATATCCTTTATCTTTTTAGCCATATTTTCCCTCAACTCCTTGTTGATTTAAGAGATTTGTGTGAACATGATTGATTAGTTGTATTAAGTCCTATGTCTCATCAAGACTTTCAGTTTTTTCCTTTGGCTGGGCCATACCTTAGTATGACTAGTAATTTTTTTGCTGATGTCTAGACATCTGATTATGTAGTAAATTTACTCTGATGGCCAGTTTTTCTCTCTTGCCTAGGGGTTTTTATTTTTGGTTCAGATTATTGTAGAACTTTAAAATTGCCCTGTTTATGTTATCAAAATAAAGCCAGTGACCCTGTACTGGGGTACAGACCAGTTCCAAGAGGGTCTGGGAATAGGGACAAAGAGAGACTCTGAATGTCGTTTTCATTCACTTTCCCAGACTGCCAGCAGATGGCACTCTTCGGCGAACCTTCCCATGGAGGTGATTCTTTCAACCTCTACTGGCTTGTGTTTCTGAGCCAGTTAGAGTCACAATTCAAAGTGGGGCCCTGCTGCTTGAGAGAAATCACACTCAGCCCTCTGCTGCATCCTCTCTCTTCCCAGAGAAGAATGTGTCCATTCCCCTCTCACCTGGCCACTGTCAGGCATTGGTTTTATCAAGGTTGTTCGCCTCAATGTTGGGGGCTGAGTGCTGCTCCCAGCCACGGCACGAGTAAATCACGATTTTCTCTTCTGCCTCGTCTCTGTCCCCACGCCCTCTTTGACGACGTATGCAGCACCCTCCTGGTCTGTAGATCCCCAAAGGAGCTCCTTTGGACAGTTTCTGCCCCTCCTCCGCTGATTCTGCAAGACAGCTGAGCCCTGCCTACCTATTTGACGCCGTTTCCAGAAATCTCCTCTCATTAGCTTTAAACGAAACAACCAGGGACAAGCACAATGTTTGGCTCACGAGACCTGTTCAGGAGGGGTTAGCGGTTATATTTCCTGCTACCAACAGAATAGAGAGACTTTCTCTTTTCTCTCATCCTTGAGAGAGGACAGTTTTCTCTAATTAGAACTGACCCTTCCTACCCAAAACGGTGAGTAGAAATTTATTTTTACTACTATGAAAATATAGAAAATAATGCCACAAAATGCAGCATTCTAAAATCCTTTTTCCTAACAGTTACTCCAGAATAGAAACGGCCCATAAGGCAGGGTATAATGATTACTAACACTGACCTAGCATTTGGAATGTGTCTAGAACTCCAAGTGCTTCCCAGATGTTACCTCATTTAATCCTCAAAATAACCCTGTGAGGTGGAACAATCCTCATCCCCATTTTACAGATCAGGAAACTGAGTCACAAGATGGTTAAGCAACATGTCCAGGTGCCAGAGCCCACCAGGCAGGGTGGCTCGAGTGCACGTTCTTCAGCATGACACTACAGGGCCTCTGTTTTGTGTATTTCTTTGGGGTGGGATGGGAGGGAGAAAGACCAGGCGGGACGAGGGAGAGGGAAATAGTAGTTTAGGAAACCCCCTCAAGACAAGACACACACAAACACACACACGGCAAAGATGAGTTCAACTGTGAAGACACTGCCAAATATGCTGTCATTGGCTGGTTCTTAAAAAAAGCTTAAATTTTTATTAAAAGAACAGTCATGGGGGCTGGCTGTAGCTCAGTTGGTAGAGCGCCGGTTTACCACGTGGGAGGCCCCGGGTTCGGTTCCTGGGGGCCTCCTTGAGCGGGCAGACCGCCTTGAGAAGGCAAGCCGCCATGGCAGGGCAAGGCCGCCACAGGCAGGGCAAGCCCCCGCGAGCAGGCAAGGTCACCACGCGGTGAGCTGACTCGGCGGCTCGCTGCAACGGGGGGAGACAAGCAGACACAGAAGAACGCAAAAATCAACACAGCAAGAACAAGCAGAAGGGGGGGGATATATTTTAAAAAAAAACAAAACAGTCATTTCCTAGAGCTGCTGGGAGAAGCAGGAGGAGAGAGAGGATGGACACCCGGCAGCAGGGCCGGTGTCATGCGGAAGGCTGGACAGACGAGGCCAAAGCACTGGCTGTGGAGAGGAGGACGTTGTTCTAGACCTGCTGCCATCTAGGGCAAAGCTGCTGGGTTTTAGCACAACTTCACAAGTATGACACCTGTGAGTGCAAGCCTTTCTCCCCTCCCCCCTTGAAAACCAGACCCCAAAGAGTTCTTCAAGTGTGAGAGAAAGGCAAGAATTCCAGTAGCCACTCCTAAAAACAAGTGTGGAGATATATATCCTTGGCCTGACAAAGTTCATTAACAACATTAATCAAACCTTCATTCATCGTTAACTTTATCCCCATTTTAAAAACAAGCCTAAGAGACTGGGTGTGCGGCCCCAAGCGGCAGAGTGACTGAGCTATACGTATCCCACTGAGATCCCAGCTTCAGACGCTATGATGGGCTGGGGGTCCAATGAGGTTCCTGAAGGGCCACGACCAATCCCTCCCCATTCCCATCCCACAGAGAGACCCCTGAGCACCCTGATGGCCGGCCAGGCGTCCCGGCAGTAAGACAATGTGCAACTGCTCAGAGCGGGAATAACACAAAATCAATAGAGCACCTGCTAGCACAGGTGCGGCACGTTTCCCAGAACACAATTTAATGATTTCTTAACGTAACCAGGGAAAAAAGGAAAGCTAAAGATGAATTTGGAATTTGTAGGAGATCTCGTAGGCAACCAGCACTGAAGATTGTATTTGAATGAGAGGTTGACTTGATAACCAATTTGAATTAAACAGCCTTCGGGCAGAATTATAAGGAAACTGGGTGATGGAGTAATCCTGAATTCACAAGTGAGACATGGGGCCAAGGTAGCTCTGGAAAGCTGGGTGCTCCTCATTCAGGAAGCACCCAACTCCAGGGCTGCACCCAGCTCCAGGGACTTGGAGGACAATTTTGCTAGAGGCCAAAAGGAGGGCCTGGGTCTCCCAGCAATTAAGACAGACCAGGGAGGAAGATGCAGCAACTCAAGAACTAAGGCTGCAGCAGCTAGGGAAGCAGCCCAGCGAATAGGTATAGAATGTACCAGATGCTTGTTCAAAATACTAATTCATGACTCTGGAGGTTCCGCGGTGTCTCCTGTGAGAAATCCTTGCTGCAAATTTTTAAGGAAAGGGAGTCACATATTTTGTGTTTAAAACGAAGCCTAGGGTGGCTAAGTGTAGAAAATGGATGCATGCTCACAGAAACACATTAAAAATTGCTTGAAATTTTCTTGAAGCTCGATTTCGGTATCAAGATGGAAGGAGAAACTGCCACCAGAAGAGAAAATGTGTGACCGTCTCCGGCTGATGTGGCTGCACCTGTTCTCGGAGAGAAGGAGACAGCCAGGCTGAAAACTGCCCTCATCAAATGACACTAGGAAAGTATGCGTTTCCATATTCTCAAAAGACAAGTTTGAACAACTGGTCCACAGGCTGGATTTAACCCACTCCTTTTCTTTGAAAGCGGAGTAAAAGAACGGATTTTAATGATTTAACAATTGCTGTTTTGTCGCTATACTTTATTTTTTTATTATTAGGGAAGTTGTGGTTTGCAGAGCAGTCATGCATAAAGTATAGGAGTCCTGCGTATCATCCTATGATTAATACCTTGCATTGCTGTAGAGCGTTTGCTACAACTGATGAAAGTACATTTCTATAATTGTGCTATTAACTCCAGTCCATGGTTTAGTGGAGTGTAGTTCCATGGATTTTTAAAATATTTTATCATATACTCAATCTAACATTTCCCCTATTAGTCACATTCAGACTTATATTTCAGTGCTGCTAATTACGTTCACAACATTGTGCTACCAGGTTCCTGGATGGTGCCGACATCGTTATGCTTTAATGATAGCTCAAGGATGCTTATGCTAGCTAACCGAGAGATTGTTTCCCAATAAGATTTCAACAAGCATCTTAAAAAATAGAGAGCACAGGGGTTTCACAATGAACCTTCCCATAAGTACTTTTTTTCCATTTATTACATATCCCGGCCCTGAGTACTTCTATAAACAATAGAGTAGGTACTGTACTACTTCTTGAATAAATGTTCTGTCAAAATAAAAACTACCGAAAGAAAAGAAACACACACAAAGGCACAACCAGAAGTCTGCCTGCATTTACATGTCCCACTGGATCCAAGCAAAAATTTCTGCATATGATGAACCACTTGTCTGCCCCAGGAAGCAACCCTCACTGCACGTTCTGTGCTTGTGTCTCGCTCAGAGCTGGATATGGAGGAAAGCTGTAAGCCAGCCCTGGAAAGCTAGGTCAGCTCACATGCTGATGAGGTTTATCAGGTGTGGCTTGAATTATCAATAAAGTTATGCCCTTTCAGAAAGGAGGCAAGGTTCTGTGTGCTTTGGCAACCGTAACATTCATCAGTTCAAAATTTATTATGGCAACACTGAAAATCAATCCCTCAACAAACACAGCTCCCAGACACCTGACTCTCTATGATTTTCAAATGGACATCTGTGGACAATCTGCTCACCAGCCCAGGCGTCTCCACAGTGGAGCTTCCTCTATGTTGCTTCTGCTCTTGTCAGCAACACATGGTGTTTGATTCTCCGTCCACACCTTGTCTTTTTGCACATTTGTCTCCTAAGGCAAGCTTCAACTCTAGGACAGGATGGGGGCACCACCTCACCCAGACTCCAACAGAACACAAGAGGGTTCCTGACAAATACATATTCATTCAATGAATGCACTGTATCTTCTCTCACTTTGTTTTAAAAAAGAAATCCAGATCTTAGGGTCTCAATCAACGTAGGGTTAAGTGCAATGCAAAAGAATCTGGACATTTATTTTTAATATAGGAAAGAGAAAAGCTTAATACTGACTCATGATTATTTCACCATTTTTATGGTTTCCATTGGTATTTTTAACTTTCTCTGCTATCATTTATTTAAGGTTCCTTCTTGGCTCTCGATTTTAGGGTAACTTGGGCCAGTTCTGGGTTAAACGCCAGATACTGAGCACATCTGCACTTCCCCTTCACCGGGCAGGCTGGGTTTAGAAGAGCTTCCAGCCCCTTAGCTATCTGCGCCAACTCTCGTCAGAAAGCCCCCTCTGGAAAACCGCATCTGCCACCCCAAATGCGTTCCTTTCCTCCACCCGTGTTCTGTTCGTTCGTGACAAGCGATGCAGAAACCCCCCGGGT
>PVKH010038722.1:0-11267 GCA_004027955.1 Chaetophractus vellerosus | reverse complement strand
TGACCTGCTGACTAAATGCCCTGTGTTGGCATCTTGATGGGAATGGTGGGCTGGAGGGGACCTAGAGATGACTGTTAAGATTCAAAGACTCTTAGTAGAAACCAGAGGAAATGCAAATGTGAAGTTGGCGTGTGAGTGCATTATCATTCACCAATACAATTATCGCAAGTCTCTTTTGAAAGGTAAAAAGTGTAATGTGTCTATAAAGGGAGAAAAAAATATGAATTTTTACACACAGAGAAAGCATGAACTAGTAGTGAGAATGGAAAATTAGATGATGATGGTCCAGATTTAGAAAGTGAAATAAATTGCTGTGGACATGCTGTGAGCAGCAAGATTGCTTTATGTACACTGTGATCTTGGAATGAAGATATCTGATGATGACTTTTGGTAGAACAAGTCTGATCATTTTTTTCTCCCACACATAATTTTACCCAATCCAATATTATATTTCTGGTTGATGCTGGAAATGGAGCTTCTCTTGGGTAACAATCAGCTAGCATCATTTTGCTTAATTTTACTTATCTGTAAGAGTCTAATAAGAAAATTGAGAAAGTCAAATTATATGATATAGTGAAATGAGGACTGTGCTGTGAATCAGGAGATTTTCATTCTAACCCTGACTCCTTCCTACTTGGGCATTTTTGAATTTGACCTTTTTGAGCCGCAATCATTAAATGAGGTGTTTGAATTGCATGATCTTCAAAGCACTTTTCAATTCTGTCATTCAAGTGCTGATTCTAGCTATTACAAGGAAATAAAACACTTTCCTCATCCTGCCTACCAGTTTGTACCTTCCTTAAGCTCAAGCGTTACAATAAAGATCTCTTAGTGAGCCAGCCATTAGAGACACCCCCAACCTACCCCCGGCCTCCAAGTGGTTTAACTTGATCTCAAGAAACAACATATTTAGGGGGCTCTGATAGGATTCTTATGGGACCTAGGAAGACTTGCAGCACTAAAATTGCTTCCCCAAACTACTATAGGTTTCACACTTTGCTCCCTGTATGAGAGACACCTGCATTAGTTTGGGGCTGGACAGGATGCCTTAGTGAAGAGCCGAGGACTGGATGAGGGTCCCTTAAACAGATAAGGCCATTTGATGGGAGGGGACCAGGTGAGAAAATCAAAACATAAGAGAACAAAGGATAGAGACAGGGAGGTGGGAGAACAATGAGACCAGCGATGTGTCTAGGCTTGGCTTGCCTTGAAAATATCAGAAGGTGAAGGAGACAACTGACAGTCAACTGTTTCTACCAGAAAGAACGGAAATGACAGATTTAAAGAGCATTTGTAATGTCTACCCGATAATTCATATAGCTTGGCTCTGTGATTTGCAAACTTTGAATGAATTGCTTAGCATCTTTGGGACTGATCTTTGGAAGGAGAATAATGAAGATACATAACTGGCAGGGTTTGAGTATAAAGCGAGAAAGGAATATGTAAGACTCTACTCTAGTTCAGTAGATGCTCAATCTGTTATTGAACTCTTTGCTTGTTCCTGCCGGCTTATGGTTTCAACATAACTTTCCCCAAAATACAGAAGTTTGTGAATGGTTTGAATTAACACAAGAGCTCATACTTAGAACCCATTCTTCTCATTGCTAACAGTGGCCACCTGATAAGTCAAAACTGCTTTGGTATGGGAAGATATCAGTGTGAAAACGCACACATTCCTTACACTAGCTGTCAGGCACGTCTACAATTTCAAACAAGTTTTTCTTCTTAGTGTTTTATGTTTAAATACCGTATTACTAAATGTCATGCCTGGGTCCTCCAGTTACCTAATAAGTAATTTTTTTCTTCTTGTTCTCTGGCGCCACTCTAGCCCATAGTTGTGTTATCTAATACGCCTCTTCTTACTTGTGTGGTCTAAAGAGATCCGGCTGCTTTCAAACTCGTTTCAGTTTCCAAGAGGCCCATTAAAAAAAATAAATGCACAGCTGCTAAAGACGGCCATCAAAACATACCAGGCCATAAAACAGAAGCAGAAACCCATGGATCTGACGGTGCTTTAGCCTTTCACACACATGATGGGCATGTTCTGCTCTCAGCTATCCCTACAGGATCTTGTGCCTACAAGGACTGGCCCTTAGGACAGCTTCAATCTGCTAGGTCAGATGCTCTAAAAGTAATCACAACACAGGGACAATAATTCCTAATAAGCAATAATTGTCCAAAACAACCCATTACGCTGCTGCTGGGGGTGTAAAGTGATACACACACTTTCAAAACATGCTAAACCTGCAAACCCTATGGCTAGGTATATAGCCAGTAGAAATGCATTCATCTGTACACTGAAAGGGATGCACAAGAATGTTTATAGAATCTCTACTCATAATATCCCCAAACTGGAAACTACCCAAATGTCCATCAACAGTAAAATGGATAAATTGCAGTATATTTACTTAATAGAATATTAAGGAGCAATTTAAAAAGAACAAAGACTGTTACACACAAACATGGTTGACTCTCATAGACAGAATACTGACTGAAAGAACTAGGATATAAGCATATACTCTGTATGGCTCTATTCATATAAATTTCAAAAAGAAGCCAAAACTAATCTATTACAGTTCAGGTTACACTCTCTTGAGGGAGTGTAGTGACTGGAGAAATATTCTGTCTTTTGATTGGGTACTGATTACAAAACTGTGTTCATTTGGTAGAATTTCATCAAGCTGTATGCATGATAAATGCATACTCCTGTATGTGTATTATACTCAATGAAAACATTTAAAAATAGCAAAGGTTACAAAATGAAGTGTATGATCATCTCCAAAAATATCTTGGAAAAAGCAAGGAAAAATTCCTAAATGCTAGAGAGAAATATAATGGGTTCATCAAGTCAGAATGATCACATGTTCAAGCAGAGACTCCAGTGACGAACCTGACACAGCATCTGCATGAGGATAATCTCATTCATCCTCACCAACAACCCAATGAGAGAAAACTGTGTGACGGTGTGAAAAATGAGGCTCGAACATGTTAAACTACTCATCTCACGTTGTTAGAAGACCCAAGATTTGGATGTTCACTTACTCTGGTGACTTGTGGTCACCTTGAGTCCAAACTATGGGCTTATGTGATTCCATTCTTTGGCTCCAGGAAGTCCTCTCCCTGTTGCTGTTTGAGATGTCAATAGTCTGTACCCTTGGTAATTATCTTCCTTGGTGGTTTTCATGCCATTCAACCTGCATTCTTTAGTCAGTCTGTGCAATACTGGCTGTTGAACAGGCATGGTGACATCCTGCTCTCCTCCCTCCCACACACATGTGGCTCAGTTCCACCCAGCCCAACATCAAGGCTGCCAGACTGGCTGGACTCCAGGGACACACTGTGACTATGATTTGCCTATTGGAATTATCAGTGTGATCACAGAAATAGCCCTATCTCCTGGTTGCTCTTAGAACTTTCAAAGGTTCTTATGAGGGCAGGTGTCCTCAGAGTTGCCAAAGAAGTCCAAAATTCAGGTTTCATTTTTTCCTTTGTGACCCATATAAAAATAACTATAATCAATGCCTGCAGATTGGTGCAGTTTTTTTTTATAATATAAGGGAGGTCACTATATGCTTATGTGAGTCTATAGCAATAGAAAGTCCTAGGTGCAAATTCCAGCTAACCCACTTACTTAAACCCCAGTTTCTCTATCTAATAAATGTGGAAAATATCTTCATCAGATAACTATAATAAATATTAAATGATGTAATGTATGAAATACATTCAATCTCTGACATGTGTTATGCTTTTACACACAAACACATTATTTAGAATGCTATAAAGATACAGATTGCATTATAGACATATATAAGATGTGGCCCAATCAAAGCCTTAATCATTATTTAATCAAGTATAAGTGAAACCTCTGAATCCAATACAATCTAATGCACAAATAGGCCAGTGCACAAACAATCCAATATCTATTTTTGGAATTCATAAATAATATCAAACTACCACAATAGGTTGAAAAGAAATTTAAGTGCCTAAATTCTGAGGATTCATAATTATGAAATCTGTCCAGCACTGCATATTTCTATGCCACTTATTCAAATGACAAATTTTACCATATGTGGAGCTTGACTTACATATTGCATTACTCATTTATAGAATACTTTAATACTTTGAGCTTAATAAAAGTTCTTACAGTCTATAAGTGTCGATGTAATAATGGTCTTTTACTCCATTATCATTCCTTCTCTTTAAAGCCTACAAGAGTCCTGCAGTCTTCCTTTATATTTTATGACTTCTCAAAAAATTGAAAAGAGTATGCTCAGAAATTAGCCACAGCCACAGCTATGCTGGAAGAGCTAATTCACAACATAATTCAAGAAGACTCTCTTCCCTTATTCATTGGTGTTTAATGATTTTACTTCTTCATTACAATTCTCTTTCCCCAATACAGAGAAAATAATTAAACCTTGAATATGGCAATTAAAAAGAAGATATCCTGAGCTCTGACACTTCTAGAAGACTGTTAAGGAATATTGTCACCTTGTTGGCAATTTTCTAAAAGGTTATAGAACATTCTCAAGAAAAAAATCATTCATTGGCAACCAAAGAAATTAGATGTTCTAAGTTCAGGTTCCTAAAAAGAGCTGATGCTCACTTAACACTTTTCTTTTAAGTCTTATACTAAGAATCTATTTCAATTGTCTTCAAAGCTTTTTCTTCCATGATAATGCTACCTTACAATAAGCAAAACATTAATTGTATGTTAACAAAAACAGTAACCAAGTAACCTTATGTTGTGACAATCATACCTATAGTTTATAAAAATACTATTAAGTCCCATGAGATTCATTTGGAATAGAAACTAAATATGCTACATCAGCTGGTGGTTTTTTGGCTTCTCACTGATGCATATTAAGAAAAGACATTCAGAAAGTTGGCACAGAGTAAGTATAACTACATCACATTAGCACACTCCAATCTGTGTACACATTAATATGGGCACTGCAACTAATTTCAGTCTTCCAAGACAACAAATTCAACTATACATTAGAGGCATTAAAACTTGAATGGGGCACCTTGGTGAGTCAATCAACAAAACCACATTCACTTAAGGTATGTTGTGACAAAGGATTTACTTTGCTAGAATTGAATCTATTCTATGGGGCAGACTGCCTACTGTCTACTGTTGTCTACTGTTGTGGTTTTAAATGATGTCAACAAATTTTTAGCTACTCTTCCCTTCAAGAAGTGGAGCCGAATTCCCCTCCCCTTGAGTGTGGGCTGGACTTATGGACTCATTCTTCATGAGTAGAATAAATTGGAAGACACCCTGTGCTAATTCCACGACTCAGCCTCTGCCTGGCTCTTGCTTTCTCTCTCAGATCACTCGCTCTAGGGGAGGCCATTTGCCATGTTCTGAGATCACTCAAAACAGCCTGTGGAGAGGCCCATGTGGTAAGAAACTGGGGCCTCCTGCCAATAGCCCCCCATGAGGCAGCCATTTTGGAAGGGGATCCTCCAGCCTCACGCCAGCCTTCAGGTGCCTGCAGCCCTGCTGACATCCTGACTGCAACTTCATGAGAGACCTTGAGCTAATCTGCTCTTGAATTCCTGATCCACAGAAATTATGAGATAATAAATGTTTGTGGTTTTAAACCACTAGATTTAGAGTAATTTACTGCATTGAAATATCTATCTGATATCATCCACTTTCCCAGAGAACTCTGGTTTTGATTCATGTGACAATCCTAGTGGCTAAAACATATATCTTGCCTCCTGGACAGCTAGAGGTGGTCCTGTAGCATGGCTGTGGCTAAGAGCTATAAACAGAAATTTGCTGAGGATTTCTAGGTAAACTTGGTTCTCTTAATAAATGTGCTTTCTTTCATCCTACCTTTAATGTGGGTATCACAGCTGAAGCAGCAACAACCATTTTGCCACCAAGAGGGAAAGGCCAAGGGAATCACATTGACCGTGGGCTTGATATCAGTAAGCTGCTAAAGTAATGCTAGAAATTGCCTTCTCCTTGGACGTATTGTTATATGGAGAAAACAAAAACGATTTGTTTAAGCCATTTTTTAGTCAGATTTTTTTTATTGTTTGTTTGTTAACAGCAACTGGAATACAATCTTTCCTGATAAAATGACTTCTCTATTTTATGTCCTTTTGGAAATTCTAGCATAGCTTCTGTTTTGTTTCTCAGAAAGTAAAATTCATTCATTGTCCTAAAAGCTATAGTTAATTTTAAAACTCTTTTAAAAGTATTTTTGCATATTTTATCTTCAGCTACATTATTAATAATGTATGGATAAAAGGGAACTATTAGAAAGAAAAATGGATGGGATAGGAAAAATAGGAATTAAGAGGAAGAAAGGGAAAAAGGAAAGAGCTGAGGAAAAAAGATATAGATATGGAAAAAAGAAAATAGTAAAGGGAAAAAATACATTTCTTATGCCTGGGAAAGAAATTGGTGTGAAGGTAGTTAAAAGATTTTAACCTTAAAGTGTGAAAATATTGTTGTGTCCTTCTAGGATGTCAAGTAGTGAAGCAGTTTGGCATTGTTTATGAATTCCAAAAATAGATATTAGATTATGTTTGTAAACTGGTCTGTTCCTCTGGGCATGATTAAATTATGATTAGGGCTTTGACTGGGCCATGTCAGTAGAATGTTGAGTCCCTGCCCCCTTAGGGAACATAGAGGAGAACAAAGAGGAATAGAGATGGCTACTTAGACATGGCAGAAGCCCCAGGGAGAGAGTCAGAGCCATTAGCCTGATAGTCTACAGCTGGTCTTGTGGAGCGAGCACAGCAGGTGAGCCCAGAGAGAAATGGAGCCCCAGGAAAAGAGGAACCCAAGAAGCCTGAGCTCTTGGCAGACATAGGCAGACATCTTGCCCCAACATGTGGCAATAGACTTTGGTGAGGGAGGTAACTTAGTCTTTATGGTCTGGTAACTGTAAGCTTCTACCCCAAATAAATACCCTTTATAAAAGCCAACAGATTTCTGGTATTTTGCATCAGCAGCCCTTTGGCTGACTACTACAAGTAGTTTTTAAATATCATTAACAATGAGATTTTTGTAAGTACTAAATTTCTTTTCCTAGTATTTGAATCTTGACATTAAGCAGTGAAAGCCTAAGCCTGAGATGCTTTTGATAACTTTCCTGAAATGAAGATGTGACATGATAATGAATTAAATCTTTAAAATATAAAGTGAGCTTGCAGGTTCTAGTTATTTTATTGGTTACATACCTGAAAAAGCAATTACTTATTTGAAACAGATAAAAAAGATATTGAATAAATAATCTAAAGAAAACAAATACTGAATACTGAATTAATTGGCGGTGGCACAAAGATTGATTTTAGAGTAAGGTATATCGTCACAGTCATACAAAATGTGTCATATATATGTTATCAAAAGAGAAGAAATTAAAAATCAAAATTTCTAAAGCTATTTACAAGTTATTTATGAAAATACAACCCTTTTGGGATTTTTGTTTTCCTATTAAAAACAATAGTACCTACTTTGTGCTTCCATAGGTAATAGCCTGATGTGGTGTTTTGAAGTTTTCTTTCATTTTAAATGGGCATATTAATTAATTACATCATTGGTAAATATGAAAATATAGAGTAGCATATGTGGCATGTATCTGTATAGCTCTGGAGCCAGCCTGCTTGATGTGAATCCCACCCAGATCTACTACAAGGTTATATGATGCCAGATAGATGACAACCTCCCTGGGCTGCAGTTTCTTCATCTGTAATGTGGGGAAAATAATAGTACCTACCTGTTATTGTAGGGATCAGGGAAGTAAACACATGCAAAGTATTCAGAATAGGCCTGGATCATGGTAAGCCCCAATGCAGTTAACTATTATTTCATGAACACATATCTAATAATGAAATGTTCTAGAGTAAACATCATTCATAATGGTTGTGGTTTCCATGGGGTTACAATTTAACATCCTACACATGATCTTAGCCAAAAGGCTGAGAAGCAATGAATTTAACATGCTAAATATATAACAGTCATATTTGGTTTGATACTACCAACTTCAATAGCATGTACATATACTTTTGAATCCTTTACCCAGATTCCCCCCACACACACATTTTTTGTTACTTATAACCATTTGTACCTTTCTAGATTTCATGTCCGAAAACAGATTTATCATTACTTTATATGCATTTGTGTTTTAGCTCCTGTACGAAGAAAGAAGTGGAGTTACATATCAAACAATACAGTACAATAATACTGGCATTTATTAATTTACTTTTTTAGAAATTACAAATTTTATTTTATTTATTTTTTTGTTGTTATTACATATCCCCCCCTTTCTGCTTGTTCTTGCTGTGTTCATTTTTGCGTTCTTCTGTGTCTGCTTTGTCTCCCCCTGTTGCGGCGACGCACTGAGTCAGCTCACCATGCAGGCGGCTTGCCCTGCTCGTGGGCAGCTCTGCTCTGCTCGTGGGCGGCTCTGCTCTGTTCGTGGGTGACTTGCCCTGCCTGTGGTGGCTTTGCCCGCCCGTGGTGGCTTTTTGCCCTGCCCATGGCGGCTCTGCCCCGCCCACGGTGGCTTGCCCTTTCAAGGCGGTCTGCCTGCTCAGAGAGGCCCCCGGGAACCGAACCCGTGGCCTCCCATGTGGTGAACCGGCGCCCTATCCACTGGGCTACAGCCGGCCCCCCAATACTGGCATTTATAATTACCCAAATGGTTACCTTTACCACAAGTGTTTATTTCTTTATGGTGCTTTGAACCACTGTCTTGTGTCTTTTCCTGTTAGTCTGGAGAAATCCCTTTAGCATTGCTTGTAGGGCAAGTCTAGTGGTGATGTACTCCCTCAACTTTTGTTTATCTGAGAATATATTAATCTCTCCTTCATCTTTGAAATAAAGTTGGGTTATAAAATTCTTGGCTGGCAGTTGTTTTCTTTCAGCACTTTAAGTGTTTCAACCTACTACCTTATTGCCTCCATGGTTTCTGATGAGAAATCAGCACTCAATCTCATTGGGACTCCCTTGTAAGTAATACATGGCTTTTTTCTTGCATCTTTCAGAACACTCTCTTTGTCTTTTGCATTCAATAGTGTGATCAATATATGATGGGATAGATTTTTCTTCATGTTTGTCCTGTTTGGTGTTCTCTGGACTTCTGGGAGGTGCATATTCACATCTTTTGCTAAGTTTGGGAAGTCCTCTGTCATTTCTTTGACAATTCATTCTGATCCTTTCTCTCTGGAACTCCTATAACACATATCTTGGCATGCCTGATGGTGTCCCAGTGGTGTCTCAGGCTATTTTTACTTTTAATATTTCTTTTTATTTTCTGATTCTCAGTCTGACTCATTTCAAGTGTCTTATATTCAATTTCATCGATTCTTTATTCTACCAGCTCCAATAAGCTTTTGAAACCCTCCTGGATATTTTCACTTTAGTTATTGTGGTCTTCAACTCCAGTAGTTCTGTCTGGTTCCTTTTAAAATTTTGTCTATTTAATAAGACTTTCATATTTCTCATTTATTGCTTTCCTGATATCCTTTGTTATTTCTCTGTATTTTCCTTTATCTACTTGAGCATTTTTAAGATGATGTTTTTAAAGGCTTTGTTCAGTATGTTCACATCTTGTCTTCTTCATTGGTGTTTTCTGGATTTTAATCCTCTTCTTTTGGATAGATCATCATTTCCTTTTTCTTTGCCTTTTCTTTTGTCACATTTTGATATTTTTAAATATTAGCTCTTTGTTTTATTTCCTGAGATTTTGTAACCAACTGGTTGTAAGACAGATTTTCTTGAGCTCCAGCCCTCCTATCAAGAAGGTCTGCCCAAGGCCAATGCACGGTAAAGGGTTTTCCCTGTCTTTCTGGGCCTGCCTTCTCCTGAGCTATTGCTTGTAACTTGTTTTGGAATTCCCTTGTTTACAGAAATTTGGTTATCCTCTCTGTTTCCCAGGAGACTCACCTCCTTCTCCTGAGTGTTTGAAAGCTGTAGGCCTTTGTCCCAGGCTGTCCACCTCTAGTTTTTACATCTCTTTTGTTGTTTCAAGATGCTTTTGCCTGGAAGGCAAATTCTATAAGAAAAGCACACCTGGGGGGACTTTCCCAAGTCAGTCTTCCTCAGCCAAAACAGGGCCAGGGACCAACGAAGACCAGCTTCAAAGTGCCCTGGGGAGGAGATTAGGAAGGGTGCCAAGAACTTCTCTGACATCGCCCCAAAGCTGAGCTCTCCTGGCCTGCCCAGCAAATCCAGCTCTTCATTTAACTGTCCCCCACTGCCCTGAGGAAGTGCAGCATCTTTAAGTCTCTACTACCACCGACCCTGTCCCAGCAAGCTGAAACAATGGCTGCCCTCAGAGACAGGCCCTGAATTCACTAATCAAAAGACATGATCAGTGATTGACTATGTACCCTGGTCTTGGGGAAGAGGATTTTTACATTCCTTTCAGTCACCAGCAAGCTAGGCTGGGCTGTATACTGTGCTGCATGAGTTGGAGATGGGTGCGGGTAGCTGCCCTGTAGAGAAAGCAACTTACTGTTCTTTACTATAATTGGTCAGCATCTTCCTCCTGCTCTCCCTGGATGCTATACAGGGTTCTTCTTGCCTCCACAGTTTCAAAATAGTTGTTTCAGACAATTCCTGCCTGTTCAATAGTTGTTTAGGTGGAAAGACTGAGACCTGGCGCTCCCTACTCTGCTATCTTCCCATAATCCTCTTAAGTGACAGGTTTTAGTGAATCTTTTAAAATTCCTCAACTATCCCTTATAGTGGACATTTAATTAAGTTTCTGGGTTTTCTGCTGATCATTTCTTATACTAGTAGTTTTGCTTATACTTGAAGTTAATCGCTACAAATAAAAGGATGGCACGCCTTATTCCAAAAATGTTTTACTATGTGCTGTTTCTTGGGTGTTTTATGGGTTTTGAGAAAGTGACCTCAAACCAGATGTAAGGCTGACCCAAAATGGTGTGAAAAAACAAAATCATTTTACTGGTATAAAGTTAAAAAGTATCAAGAATCTATCAGTATTTAGCCTTTGATGCAAACCCAGTGATGATCTTGTACAGGAAAAGACCAAGGACTAAAAGAATTACAACTGAAAACCTTTCTGACAGCTATTTAAAGAATAATGTATCATTGTTCTGGTTTAAAGCAAAAAAAAAAAAAAAATTGTATGAATAATTCATCCCCCCCAACAACAACAACAAAATGTTTTTACACTTTCAAATAGGTGTTAAAGTAGGAATTTTTGTCAAAAGTAAATAAGCGGAATTTAAATTTTTCTCCCTGCAAAGACAGAGAGGTTTCTTTTTTTTTTTTA
>PVKH010038721.1:0-11267 GCA_004027955.1 Chaetophractus vellerosus | reverse complement strand
CAACTCTTCTGGAATATAGTGAAGGTAAGCGTTCTGATTCTTTGCTTTGTTTTTTCCCTCCCTTCCTTCCTCCGTCCCTCCCTCGCTATATGTATTTGAAAGGACGAATTATCATTGTTTGTATATTATTTAACTGAAAAACTCAAAGAATCAAATGAAGATCTTTTGGATCCTATAACACGGCACATCTCCTATTTCACTCTCAAGTCATATCAACCTAAAGGCTTGTGCAGAGATAGTGATTCACGATATGTGGTCTGCAGACACCTGGGATCCCCAGGACATTTTTAGGGGTCAAAACTATTTTCAGAATAACAAAACTAAGATGTTATTTGCCTTTTTCACTGTGTTGACATTTGCACTAATGGTGTAAAAGCAATGGTGCCTAAAACTCTCAACATCTTAGTACAAATCTACTGCCATGCACTTAGAAGGGATTTCTAGTTTCACCTAAAAATGTCCTGAGGAAGCAGTTTAAATGATTAATTCTATTAAATGTAGACACTGGAGTAAACATCTTTTTCATATTCTGTGTGGCAAAATGGGAAGTACATTCAAAGCACTTCTGCTGCATAATGAAATATCATGGTTTTCCTGAGGAAAAGCACTTGTGTGATTTTGTGAGTGGAGAGTTGAACTAGCTGCTTGTTTTCATTGAATGCCATTTTTACGTGAATGGTAGACAAACCATGGTTATTTTGACTTGGGTATTCGGCAGGAATTTTCTCAAAAATGAGTGAAATGAACTTGTACTTCAAAGAAAACAACTGACAGTTATTTGTTGTTAATGATAAAATTCAAGATTTCAATCCAAAATTAGAATTTTTAAGTTTCCTAATACTTAAAGACTTTTCAGTGAGACGGGGGCTGATATTAACAAATGTGATTTGTTTTTCATATGAATTGTATAATACAATCTGCCAGTGTTTGGAAGATCTGCATAGTTATATCTTTGAATTTAGGGATTTAATGTTTTCCAAATGGAAAGCCAACGCAAGATTTCCAAAATCAATCAAGTAAGGGTAAAAGATCCAAGGGATTTTAATATAATAGAGCATGAAAAATTCATTGCTATAGCTTCAAATTTCCACATTGCAGCTTATATTTAAGAAACTACCACTTGATAGGTTGTAGTGGGGTAGCAGAAAATAAGAGCCATAATTATGGAAAAGCTATTAACACACTCATCCCTTTCCTAAGTATATTTTTTGTATTATCTTCATATACTTCAACTAAAACAACATACTCTAACAAATTGAATGCAGGAGCTGATATGAAACTCCAACTTTCTTCTGTTAAAGCAGCTATTTAAAGAGATTTGCAAAAATGTAAAACAATAAGGCAAGGCAGCACTTCTCAGTAAAGCTTTTCATTTTGGAAAATAGATATTTTTCACAAAATGTCATTTACAATAGCATGGAATAGATTTATTACTACTTAAAATGTATAAATAAATATTTAAAAGTTAGTTTTAATTTCAAATATTGCAAATAATCAGTGGTAAACCTATATAAAAAAGTTCTTTGGGGATTCTTGATAATTTTTTATGAAGTATAAATGTCCTGAGTCCAGTTTGGGAACTGCTGGCATATGCTAATCCCTCAGCTTGGACTCCTTTCCAATTTCTCTTCAGTCAGCTCTGACTCATTCTCCACAATTCAGTCTGAAGGGAAGGTCCCTAACCCTTCCAGACAGGATTACGATGCCTGGTGTGGAGCTCCCATGGCCCCCTGTGTTCTCCTCCAGGTCACTGGTAACCTCCAGGCTTCATTCCTTCCAGCTGCCTTCACAATGACCGAATCAACGGGTTCCTTTATCAGGCTTTCAATATAGTGGCTCTGAGCTTTTAGAGCTGTTTGAAAATCTGGAGCAAAAAGTGGTGCTTTTGCTTGCTATTCATTAAGCTCTGGACCCTTTCAGAATACATGGGTTCAAGATTGAACTGTAATTCAAAAGCCAGATTGCATTTATTAAAATTGGTATGACAGGAGTGGATGTGGCTCAAGCAATGCGGTGCCGCCTTCCACATGGGAGGTTCCAAAGAAGATGAGCCACAGTGAGTTGCAAGGAGCTGCAACAAACTGCAACAAGCCATAACGCGGGTGGAAGTCGCTGAAGCCATTGGACAACTTGCCTCCTACAAGGGAGGTCATGGATTTGGTTCCTGGTGCCTTCTGAGGAAGACAAGCAGACAGACGAGGGAGCCATGTGGGCGGGGAGGGGAATTAAAATAAATAAATAAATAAATTATTTTTAGGAATTGGTATGACATGATTTTGATATCTTTCTTTCAACCCCAGCAGTATTGCAACCAGGTGTCATAGGATACTATAATGAAAAAAATGACTCATTGCCATCAAGTTGGGCCAATCAGTGTAAGCATCAGGGTTTAGAGAATATTGCTTCTCACCTTTCCTAATGCTGAAAGTACAGGTGACTTTGCAAGTTGGAACAGGTACTAGAAGCCAATGGAGAGGAAGAGTGGAATTGATTAGTTCAGATCTGATTATGAGGTTATTATGGATCAGCGAAGCTCCTACAAAGATTCTAGGCAATCATTTTTCTTCTTGACTTCTTGCATTGTGGAGCTCAGAGCACTCCCCATTCCTAGGTTAGGCCCGGGAGGTTAGCCCGGCTGGACCTCTTCTGAGGGTGGGTGAGCACGTTCCCTCCAGAAAGAAAACTCCCACCTAAGTGAGCAGAATGAAAACTGACCAGGAACAAAGGCATCATTAACTTCAAGTGGAAGGAATAATTCTCAAAGCTGAGGTCAGTCACATCTCACGAGTAAGCCATTTCCCTTTATATGCTTTGGTCACCTTGGTGTACTTTATTATACAGGATCCCACCAGAATAATTTTACTTAAGCTCTTAGATTTTCAACACCATGAGCTCAAAATGTTACAAAGTGTAAAGTGTCCCATAGCAGCATCATTATTCTTCTAAGCCGCCCTTCTCCAGTGGTCCGCAAACCTCCCACCCCTTAAGTAGGTAAGCAGTGTTACAGACACCATGTATAAGTTCTCTTCCTCTTGGCAAGATGTCACCTCCTGTGGTTGAAGGAGGATGCATAAAACCTTTAGTAAACGTCCTGAAAGCACAGCAAACACTCAACAGTGTTGTTTTCATGATTTCTGTGGAAATGAATCACCACATATAGATTAAATTTCCTCCTAAATCCAAATGACTTGAACAAAATGAAGGAAAACAGTATGTAGCACAGATGGAAGCTCCATGAAATTTCAAATAGATTTTATGAAAGCTCACCAGTGTCTATTTTACTAAGTCCCTAAATACAAACTTATAATATTATAGTTTTTAAGTCAACCCATAAAATTATTGGTCTTTCTTTCCCTAAGAAAGTTAGGTCTATTAGAGTTTCAAGAACATTACACTTAAAAAAAACTGAGTATCTTCTTTGTCTTCTTCAAATTTATTTATTTCCATTTTTCGTTCATTGCTGAAAGTTACTGAAAGTTGACGTTGAGGTCCATATATAACTATATATATATATATATGTATATATATATATATTCTTTCTGTTCCATGTTTATTTCAAAGGCTAACCCTTCCAAAGTCCATTTCTAAGCATGAACTCCCACAAAATGAAATGAAATCATAACTCAAAGATTATCCATTCTTGAAATTTCCGTGAGCTTGTCCTCCTGAGTATTTAAAAATAAAGCATTTCTCCAACAGTGTGTTCAATTTCCTCTATGATCCTTGTAAGGGGTGTAGTTAAATGGAGAACAGCACATATGGGCGCTGAGCTCTTTTGCTTATTTTGACTTTAAAGGCTTCAGGGCTTTCTCCCTGCCTACAATCAAAATAGCCTGCACAATGATTTTGGACTTGTAACTTTCCACTAACCATCAGGAAATTTTGAGATTACTTTGCAGAGATCCTGAATAGCCCCTATTTATTATCGCCACTATGTAAATACCACATGGGAAGAAGACAGAATGTTTGGTATACAGACTTCTTGTCCTTGCATTATATACAGTGGGGGAAATCAAGGTTCAAAGGTTGACTTCTTCCAGGACTAAAGCAGTAATTATATGTCTCAATTCTCATCATCTCTCTGCTAGGATTTACATGGAGTCTTTATACAGTGACTTAGAAGGAGAACACCACACATGTGAAGAAGTATCTCCACTGCATCCACCTGATGCAGTTAAAATAGTGAATGCATTTTGTGAAGTCTTAAACTCCTTAGAATATTAAGATGATGACAAAGTCAGTGTCAGGCTCCTTCATTCCCAAACAAGTGGCAAGTCCAACACAGGTCTTGAGAGATTTTGTATTAAAAGGTATACATCCTAGCTGGAATAAATGTCAAAATCATGTGAGAGTTTTACTGTGGCTACTGTGGGTAGCAGGGTTGAACAAAGGGAGTTCATGGGGCTGGAAAGGACAGAAAAAAATGAAATCAGACCAACCCAAGAAATGGGGAGCCATAAGAGCAGTGATTCTAGGCTCCATTACAACAAGCAGAGTTTTCTGGGTAGGAAATACAGTTAACAATGTTGAAGAACACGGCTTTTGGACAGTAAGTATTAATTTGAAAGTTTATTTTAAAAGATTCAACTTAGCACTTCTCAATAAAAACAAAAACAACAAAACAAAACCAGAAATCTGAAGAGAAAACTGGCCTTTGGCTGTTCAAAGCCAGTCTGTTTGAAATTTCTTTAATGCTGTTTTGAGCTTGACTTATTTCTGGATAAAGACATTCAATTTCTTACCCACCCCTTTTTACTCCTCTGCATGGTTGCTCTCAATCTAGGAAAAATATCCCAGGCTGTGGCCAACGGCTGTTTGAGGTCCTCAGTCTCTTCTGGTGGCTCACTCAGGCTTTGAGCCACTATATCTGGGAGGCAAGTGGCAGAAAGTACCTTAATGTGGGAGAAAAAAATAATTCTTTCAAAAGCAGCATACCAATAATTTATAAAAGCTACTTAAAGAGCCAGTTTTCCTCAGTGCCTGAGACACTCCCTTGCATGAGTTAAGAAGCAGCATTATGGCTTAGCTCTCAGAGCCACAGCTCTGCACATTGTTCCAGTTTAGCATGTGTCTTACTTGGCCTGAAAGAGTTAAAGCTATTGAGGAAAAGAGGGCATGTGAGTGCTCATGTGTGTTTTAATTATATTAAGTGACTATGTAAATTAAACAAAAGTAATAATTTCTTAGTTCTCACTTTACTTGACCACACATAGTCTGTTTTAATCATATCATATTTTTAAAAGTCTTCATGTCTTAACAAATCTCATAAAAATTTAAATGTCATGTATCAAACCAAACACTTCACTGAAGTGATATTTTGACTAATAGTATATTCTCTATGTGCTAAGCACACATGGATTTAGATACTGTCCTAATTTTGTCTGCAAGCTACCTTATTTTCAAAACTAATGGCTTGGGTCAGGTTAAGTAAAATATGGCATGAAAAGCCTTAGCATCTGGAATATGTGGTTTCTTAACTTCAGAATGAGAGGCTTCTCTCCTCTATATCATGTTGATAATAATTGTTTATAACCTGATTTGTCTATAGAAACAAGGATACCTTAAGCATATGGATGGAAACACGAGTTAAGAAATAGCTTAAAGGTGATTGAAATACAAGAGGCAATGTGACGCAGCAGCCGTGCCTCTCCATCGTCCTCTTTCCCTGGTGCCTCTTATCTTCCTTCAGTGTCCAGTAGAGGCCCTCGGGTGACCTGGAGCCTTCCACCGTGAAGGTGATGGCAATGGTGCTGAAGTGAAAGCAGCCCAGCGGAGAGGACTGAGGAGCAAGGTCAGGCCTCGGGGTCTTAGTCTGGAGCTGAGAACATCCACGTGAGAGCTGGTTGTAGAAAAAAACCACCAATAAACTTGTTCTGGCATATTCTATCTTTTCAGATTTGCTACTTCCATCATGATAACAACTGGTAGAAGTCAAAGAAGAGTGTATATTCTTGTGCTTGTTATTTTAACTAAAGATGGACATGTCAGTTGAGTAAGCAATAGAAACTTCAAATATTTGCATATATATATAATTTTTTTTTCCAGAAGAGCATTTTCCTTCTGATTTGGGATGTTGTCTATGTGAGTCGGTCTTTCAGGATCCAGTGACCTGAGGAGCGCCTTCATCATGAGGTGATGTCTCATAGATCAGCCTTGTTGGCCTAGAATGCCCCACTGCTGATGACAGCTGTGCTTGTCTACTCGCTTGGTCTGAAAAGTTTCTGCAAATTTTTCTGGTGATTTATTGCAAGCCCAGCTGCTTTGCTTATTTTTCCAGTACTTGAAATTTTAAAAAAAGATTCATTTGTAATTGAAGCTCAGAGAGAAATAATACCAAATGTGACTTTGAATCAGACAAGGGGCAGAAGGTAGAAGTTTGTTTCATGGTGTAAAGCCATCTGTAGGCAGATGCATGGCTGTTTATACAGTAGGACTGCATGCTGGTTAGAATGCATTTTTAGCTTTAGGAGGTATTGTCTCTTGGGATTTGAGCTTAAAAATAACTGTATGTTTTGCTGATTAGCATGGCCAGCACTGGTGATCCAAAAATAAAATGAGACTTTAAAACACATGTGCACACATTCACGCCTACACACATGCATTTATGCATACACGCACACACACTTACACACGTACACAGTCACAGTGCTGCCTGGATTCAGACCCAGAGTTAATAAGAAAGGAACCCTTGAGGCCAAAGCAAAGAAAGGGTCTAGAAAAGGTGGGAGAAACCTCCAGAAGTTTCCCTGTTTTAAGGTTCTGGAAAAAGCTTTTACAATCACAGAGCCCTTTAGGTAGAAAATTGCTGACACAGTGACAACTCCATTCAAGCCATTTTAAAAAATTGAACCCCCTTTCTTTACTCATCCACATCTTCATATGTTTATATTTTACTCACCTATTCATTCATTCTGTCATTTTAATAGGTATTTAATGAGAGTCTTGGATATTCTTTCCTCTTTTCAGGCTTTGTGGTAGTATCTGTAGTGACCCCCAAATACAAGGACTGAGCCCCTGCATTCGTGTAAGTATATGAAGTGGTGTTATGGTGAGATGGACTTGTTACACATTATTTTTGTAATGACTACATGTAAATAGGAGCACAGACAAAGTGCTATGGGACACAGAAGAAGGAGTGACCAGCAATTATACTAAAGAGGACAGTTGGTATAATTCTTTCAGTCATTCCCTGATAATTCAACTTTTTGAGGAATCCAGGATCCTCTTGCCTAAATCCCAGATGAGTATCTTTTTCTATTTCCCTATTCCCAATTTTTTCCCTTTTCCCCTTCCTTTCTCTAGGCTTCTGTCTCTCTCTTCTCTCATTTGCTGAAAACTTAAGAAGTAATCATCTTTTTTTTTTTTTTTTAATTTGCAGGGGAAAGGGGGAAAGTTCCAATTTTTTTTGGCTTTTTCTATCTTGTACTGATCCAAGCATTAGGGAATACCTTTTCTCCAAAACTTCAATGTGTCAATCTGAAGATGTAATAAACACAACTATATACAAGATGATCTTCTCACAACGGGGAACCTCAGAGTGAGAGACATGGTGTATTAAAAAATAAGATACTGCATGTCTTGGAGGGAAGAGGAGAAATCAAGGAATCACAGGGTCAAGGAGACCTCTGAGAAAAACATGGTGCTCCTTTGGCACAGGATATAGGATTCTAAACTAATTTAATAGTGCTGAAAAGGCCTCTGGGCTGGTAACGGGCTGAGAAAATACTTAGACGTGTTTGATTTCACCGTTAGACTATTATTTTAAAAGTTTTTTTTATTACAAAGAATACTTAAATGAAATGTGGTTGCTATACATCATGAGTATGCAGAGCAGAAAGTAGTATTAGAGACATCTTCATTTGAACTACATGGGGCTTCAAATGGATAATACAAGTGAAGTAACACTTTCCACTGATTTCAGAGGACCTCAGCAGCAACTTGAAAAGATTCTTGAAAGTCGCTGTAAGAGACAGTGAAAGAAGAAAACAAGCAAATCAGCCATTCTTTGTAATCCCTGTGCTCACCTGCTCACGCTTCCTGAGCTAGCTATTCTTGAGAATGTGGAATGTGTTCCTTGGGTCTCAGTTCCCAAGTTTTTTATTTGGGGAGCTTGACTAAATCAGACTTTTTCAATTTTATGTTTCTGCATCAAACCAGAAGTGTGTTTTCCTTCACGTGACCCTCCCTTGTGCAAATCCCAGCACTGATTGTGCTGGCCCTCTTTCTTTCCCATGAAAGAATTCTTAGCAGAAATCAAGCTAAGTGCCAGTATTCTAGGAATGACCTTAAATTCTCACTAATTTATATAAGCAAATTTTAGTATTTTAATGATCATTAGTCCCAAGTTATATGTGAGTGCCTCACATTGCTATGAACAATTGCTAAAAAGGAGAACTCCAAGCAGGTAAAAGATCTAGCATTCAATGATTTCATGTCTCATAGTGATTTTGAAGAAAATGGATAACATAGTAGGCCTGAGACTGCTATCCTTAGGAAGGCATGCTTGCAAGGTTGGCCCTTGGTTGGCATCTGGGAACTTGACTGGTAAACTATTCCCAAATTGTTATGAAATTTTCCCTAAATGGTAAAGGTGGTTTGCTGTGTTTAAACTGTGCAAAATATATAGTTTATGCTGTATATCTGCTTTCCTTCTGGGAGCTGGGAATTTTGGTATGAGCTAGGCAGAGCGTGCCTATTTGACCAACCCATAATAAAAACCTGGGGTACTCAATCTCTGTTGAACTTCTTGGTGGGCACGACCTCCCATTGCTGTTACATTTCATTACTGGGGGAATTAAGTACGTCCTGTGCGACTCCACTGGGAGAATCCTCTTTGGAAGTTTGCCCATGAACCTTTTCCCTTTGCTGATTTTGCTTTGTACCCCTTTGCTGTAAAAAAATCTTAGCAATGAATGTGAATAAATGCTGAGTCACGAATCCTTCCAGCCAACCACTGAACCTGAGGGTCATCTTAGAGGCCCAAGATACAGAGCCACATTAAAAAGAATGTTTCTTGAAGAAACACTTACTGCCTACTGAATATCTTTTGAGGGTGAGGAGGCAGAGTAATGGGGAGATAACAAGGATAAATAACACATAACAATGCCACTAGTCTAGTGGGTGAGATTGACCCACTAGCAAATGCAGTGGGGAGCGAATTGTAGGTGAGAGGGCGTAGCGTACTGAATGTGAGTTCAGGGTGCTGGAAGCTGGCTTGAGCTTTCAAATGGGGATATGAAGGTTGTAATGTGTGTTGCTTTGAAATCCCACTGCATCCTTTAGGTGATTTAGAGATCCTGACCTGAGTTTAGGTGCAGGGAGAAGGTCCAGAAAATGTTGAAAAGGAGTAAGGATATGTTTGCAAAGGGTTGTTCAGAGACATAGAGACCTAGGAGCATATAATTAGCATTCTTCTAACTAAAAGAGAAAGGAATAGCATCGAGGGACATTGTTAAGAGTCATCAAATTCAGACTGGGGCTCCAGGAATTCCAGGTCAGCTATATCCCTGAGAAGTCATAAGCACTGGTTTGATCTTTGTGAATACAGTAACAACATACTCTTATTGACTGCTTTCCACATGCCAGGTACTGTCCTAAGGTTTATATGCACTGAATCGTTTAATCATCACAACAAGCTATAATGTAAGTACTTTCATCATCATCTCTATTTCTACAGGCCTAGAAAGTCGCTTTTCTCAAGGTTTCCTAAGGGATAGATCCATACTTTAAATGGCTGTGCTCCACAGCTACAGAAGTTAGTAGAGGGTTCATTTGAGAAAGGCAGAACTTTTTGCCCTTCAACATATGTCTTCTCTAAGAATACACTAGAGCCCACCCAAGAGCAATGGAGCCCTGGGGGCAAAGGATGAAGCAGCAGCCTCATCTTGCCCAGCCCCGTGGTGACGGGCCTGTGGGGAAACAGCAGAGTGCAGAGGCGAAGTGCCTGGTTCTGGAGCCAGGGCATCCCGTTGTTGGCCCTGCTGCTTCCCAGCTAGCTGCCTGATTTTGGTCAGGTTACTGTTCTGAGTGTAGCAGGGAGCCGTGTAAAAGGACAGCTTCCCACCAAACTGGGAGGGATCCGTCAGACCCAAGAAAGGCTTGGACAAGTCCAGCTTGGCGAGCAAAAGGTGTTGAGCAGAGGGCTTAGGTGGGCCCTCGAGGGTCGGAGGGGAGATCCTCTCTCTCGGGAAGTCCGACCCTGGTCACTGCCTAAATCTTCTCTGTGCAGGAGGGAGGACAGCAGGAGGAAAGCCACGGCGCTTCCGAGGCTCAAGTCTGTAGTGGCCCCAAAGCAAGAGGGGTCTTTTAAACTTCTTGTCTACGTGCAGATGGGGAGGGCACGTGGGGAGGGAGCATGATTAAAAAGTCAGTGCCCAGGAGAGATCACCAGGGAGCAGACCTTCATAATTTTCCTCCGCAGGGCAGAAGTTGCTCTTTTACAGCAACTAAGTAAAACGAGCATTTACAATGTTGGTCCGTAGGGCTGAACTTATATCTTTTACAGGAATTACGTAGCCGGGCGCCTCACAGAACAGGTCATCCTTAGAGTTTCTGGGAGACAATTCTAAGCATACAAAATCTACTTAGTAACAAACTCACGAACAGTTATTTCTCAAGGCTTGCTGTGTAACTATTAAGAAATGAAATGCTGCTGTGACTATAAGGGGAAAGAACTGAAAGCGTTGTGGGAAAAGTGCAAAACTGTATGTGCTACAGTTACTGAAATCTCTCTGTGCCTCAACTCCTTCGTTTATGAATTGGGGAAACTAGTGTCTATCTTATGTTAGAGTTGTGAGGACTAAAGGCCAAAAGATGATGGCTCTACAGTCCTTGGCACAAAGTCTGGTTCATGGTAAACACTCAACAAATGATAGCTATTATTAATCAGTAGGAGATAGGTTATTCTCACACCAATTTCCATTTCATGGCCCCTTTTAATTTACCAGTAATTACATTTTGATGACATTTGCATGCAGTATTTAATTGACTGAAAAATCCCATTAATACTTCATAATGAAATACTCAAATTATGTGGAGAAAACATTGTTGGAATATTATAAAGGTAGGCCCAGTCTTCCCTTACTTATATTAAACTTCCACATCTCATGAGGATCACTACATCTCCATGAGAAGTCTCAACAGTTTTATCTAGCTGGGACCATCAGGCTCTTCATGGACAGGGAATCCAGTCATTTTAGAGTTTTACCCCTTTTTTTGGCATCCCATCAAGGAAAGTCCTGTACCTTCAAACATCTGTCCCTTCCTAC
>PVKH010038720.1:0-11285 GCA_004027955.1 Chaetophractus vellerosus | reverse complement strand
AACATTTGAATACTTATTAATGGTAGATATTTTAAACCAAATGGGGAAAGTGAAATGCTTTTCACATTGCTTAGCATTAAAATAGTAATGGGAAAAAATATTTTGGGAGAAATCACATTAAATGAAGGGGATTTGACACTTTCCAACACAATGAAATAGGCGCAGATAATTAGCCATGTTGCTCTTTAGATGCTGGTTAAGATAACTATAAAGAACTTCAAGTCAATTAATAAAAATTTAATTTATTGCAGTAATATGCTATCAGTTTGTTTTTATATCAAGACTGTACCCCATTTAGCTATCCATTATTTATTAGCCCTGTAATTACAATAGAGCTTCAATCTATTGGTGTGTTTAGATAGATGTTCCACATTTCTTTTCTTCCTTGTGATGATTGTTTTAAGGTCTTGTTTCTATATGTTCCTATAATCAATATATGATTTTCAGGGGGATTGCAGGTTTTTCTAAAGGTCCCCCTGGAAACTAGACATGAACAAACCATACAAATTTTATATAGAGAAATTATATTTTAAAAATTGGTAGCATGATAATTCAAATAATGTATATTGTTTACAAAGATTCCTTCACAATGATACAGAATAAGTTAAGCCCAGAGAGTTCTTCCTCAATGATTGCCATTTATTTCAGTCGTACTAATGTGATTCAGAAGTCCATAGGCAAACAATGTTTTGGAATATGTCTATGAGTAACACTTGAAGAACAAGAATAAGAAATTGGTAACTGCTAGGTGACAAACCAGAAGGAAAATTAAAAGTGACAGAAAGCCATAATTTACTAACACATTAAGAACTTTGGTGATTCATGGAGGGTTTCACTTGTAGGCCAGTTAAGTATGAAGCACTTGTCACAGCTGGAAATAAAATTATTCTGATGTTTCAGGTACCCTAATATTGGTCCAGGAAATTGTTTGTAAATTTTATAAAATGATGTTTAGTTTAAAAACTTACAACATACTACACTTTTTTTTTACCTTGAATTAATTACAAAATACTCTTTTTACCCCAGTGACAATGATTCTGTTTTGTTATTTGCGCACTGTGAACACTATTAGCTAAATATCAGTTATGTGAATAAAATATTTGGATAAAACTGGAAAGTTTTCTGTCCAATTAATTATGATTAAGCCCCCTCCACTAATAAAATTTTGTCGAAGAGATGCAGAGTTATAAACAGTCTGCCAACCTGTTATTACCTTTTTTTTTTTTAAATCTCAGTTAGGATATAGTACTATTTATTTGCAAATAAAATTCAATGCAGCTCAACCAAGTGACGTTCAAGGGAATCCAAGGATAACATCAGTAATATTCGCTCTTCATGGGAACAATATAGAAACAACAACAAAAAACAACACTCACTCATTCTTTCACTCAAACACAATGATTGAGCAAATCTTTGTGACAATCACAATTCTCAACATTACATTTGGGGAAACGTGAGTGAATAAGATTTGGTCCTTGCCCACATGGAACTTCCATTATAGTGGAGCAGACAGACACCAAGCAAGGAAACAAATAATTAAATTAGAAATTTTAATGGGATAAATTTTATAAAAATAATCAAGGCCAGAGATTATAGAGTAAATAAATCAGAAAGATATTTTGAAAGAGATTGTCAGAAAATGCCTCCTAGAGATGGGGATTTTTGAACAGGTACCTGAAGAGGAAGAGAGTGTAAACAGGTATCTGGGAAATCATTCCAGACAGAGAAAATGAGAAGTATGAAATTCCTGAAGAACTAATGAGCTTGGCATATTTGAGGAACAGCATGCAGCCAGAGTAATCCAGTGCGAGAATGATTAGAATTGAGGCAGGACATGCAAGCAAGGGAAGGATCACATAGAGTCAATTATGTTGTGATAGAAGAGTCTGGATTTTGTTTGAGGGCAATGGAAAGATATTGAAGATTTCTAATGAGGGAAACGTGGGGCTTTGAACAGAGAAGTGTCTGGGTTTATTTGCATTTTAATAAAAACCAGTCTGTCTGGGGAAGATTAAATTTGAGTGGTACAGAGAAGCAAGGTAGATGTAGGGAGATCAGTTTGGAGCCAATTGCAGTTGCCTAAAGAGAGACAGTTAGTTCAATCTTGGTGACAGAAGTGCAGATGCTAAAATGTGGTCTGACTGATGGTGATGTGACAATACTTGCTAATGGATTGGATTTGGCATTTATAAGAATTTTTCAAAAACCAGCTAACCAACCAGGTGATTTGGGGAGCCATTTACTGAAATACACATTTTGAAGTGTGTGTGGGGAGAATATAAACACACTTATTTAGGATTAGCTATATTTGAATACTTTTTTAACAAGCAAGGAAAATATTTAATCGGTGGGGTATGAGTCTCAAATTAAGGGCAAATTTAGAACAGGGACATTATTTAGGAGTCATAAGTATATTAATAAAAGAACAAGGCCAAGCTACTAATAGAAGCTAAATAAGGAAGTTTTTCATGAAAGTCAGAGTGATGAGCTGAATTAAATGTTTTTTAATTCAGATATGATGAGAGTTGGGAAATTACCGTTGATTTGGGTAGGTGAAGGCTACTGATGACTCAAGTAAGAAAATATTAGAGACAGAGTGGGAACTGAAGAAGTGAGATAGCAAACACAGGGAGGTCCTTGGCAGTTTTATCATAAAGAGAAGTAGATATATGTGGATATATGTATAGTTATCAGGAAGGAGTCATGCAGACAGAAATGATGAAACAGAAAAAGAATAATTCATAAAACAAGAGAAATTGGGGGCTTTTGGATATGGTAGAGTGGATAGAATCCAATGGGCACATGGTAGATTAGGTTTCAGATGAGGACATGCATTCTTCATCCTAAAACAGGAGGAAAGGAAAAGAAGTGTTTCCAGGTGCAAATACTCTGGCACAGTTCATGGTATTAAAGTGTGCTATCATTTAATTGCTTACATTTTCTCAATGAAATAAGAAATGATGTTTTGATTGAAAGGAGCAGAGGTGAAAGTTTTGGTGATTTGAGTAATGGAAAAAAATTGAGAATCAATAAATGGGGGTTAAATTAAGACTTCCAGTAGTGCTGAGGAACTACGTGATGTATCTGTTCATAAATTTAAAGGAAAAATAGTCACTCATGGCTGTGTATTTTTCTCCAAATATAGTCAGCTGCTTAGATGAAAGCATTAAGGAGGTGAATAATTGGTTTCAAACAGGGTTTTTATTTTCCCAGGAAACAATTATAGATGGAGTTAGGGTACAAAATCCTATTCTCCGCCTCTCTCACGAACACTGTGATCATTTTATTTCTGCTTTATTGTATTCATCCACTCCAATATTCAGAGATCGCTTGGCAGGCATTCTCTGCCTCAGCTTGCATGTAGACCAACATGGAAATTCCAGCTATCTGTATATCCAGGAAATTATAATACATATTTTGACCTCACTTTCTGCTGCTAATATTCAGTTTACATGTGTGTCTCTTAGTTAAAATTCCCGGTAATGAATCCTGTTTAGACTACCTAACAAGATCAGACCTCTCATAGGTATTTGAAAAATGAGTGGGTTTACAACTGCTATGTTATTTAAAAGAGTTTTCATCTTTCAGCTAAATTAGAAGTCACTAAATTTTGCAGGGGATCCAGTTATACAAATTTGTCTATTTAGGCCTAATATGGGCTGTTTATAGGTAACTCTCCAAAACAAGATATGGATGGACTATTATCTTGAAACATATGTAATGCAATATCCTTTTCTTATTAATTCTATAGGCAAGCTATAATTCAACAATATTGACAATAGCAATCATTCTGAAGTTGAACTTCTGAAAATTAAACTGCTTTATTTGGTTAAGCAAATTATTTGCAATATTGAGAGAACACAAACATTTTTTTGTCTACTATCTATACATTTAAAAATATTTCATATTTTTGGTTGTATAATTTAATTACCTGGCTCCCAAACTGTTGGAATATAGATTGATTTAGACAATCTGGGAGTTTCCAAAGACATTGGCATTTAAATTTTTAAAATATATTTTTCCTAAAAAGAGAAGAAAATTTTATTTTAAAATGAGATTGATGCATGGATATTTTGATCGTTCTAATTGAACTTTAGTGTAATTAATTGAAAGTAGCAACATTACATGTACCTGATTAAATTTATAAATGCTCAAATGCTACATGCTTGTAAAGAAGGTTTCAGGGAATAATTCATGTAAGGATTCTACAGAAATCAATATATGCATATGTATACTATGAATAGTTCACCTATGGTAATTTGTTGACCACTAAACATGTGGAAGACCCATGCTTAAGGCTGTATCCAAAAATGGAGGTTACGCAGCTCTTTTATCAGTTAGTTAGGATCGGTGGCGAGCGCAATCACTTAGCAACCACGAAAATCCTATGATATTAGGTTAGATTGGCATCTGTACCTGATATTTTCAGGGGCATTGAAATCATTCTACGTCAATACAAACCTTTTGTTTTTTCCATTTGATGTTGATTATTACTGAATATTAGTTCCAATTTAAAGGGGGGGACCAGGGTATTTCTGACAACCATATATAGCAAGAAACGAGAGAATTATTTGAGTAAAGCAAAACAAGAAGGTTAGAGCTTATAAGGATTTTGCAGAAAACCAATCGCATGGCTATACCTTTACATCATGCATGTATTTGAAGGTATTACATAGTGTTTTAATATTTAATATTGTCTTAATAAGCAGGTAGTGTTCCTGTATCAGAATTCACATTTTAAACTATTAAATTCACTATTACAAACACATAGATACTGGTCTTTCATGTCAACTTTCATATAAGTGAGGAGAAAGACTTGGAACTGCTCCTTTGTGCTGTTTCTATCTTGTCTTTACATATCCATCTACCCTCAAACAAGCTCAAAATATTAACCACAGAGCTCAAGCTTTCAGGTATCATTATGCAGAAACAAAAACTATAATGTCTCTTATGTGCCCCCAAATATTTTTATATTCAAAAGAGATATATATGTGTGAATTAAATATATAAGCAATAAATCTGGTTATTTAAATTTTACTTGAAAAGAATTACATAGACCCTCATCAGTTATACTTTTAATGAACTATTTAAGAATGTGTGGGTTTGTATGAGATGTGCTTTTCAGTATTCAGAATAATAACTATGGCATTTAGCTCTGATGACAGTCTACAAAACATAAGGGTGTGACTTGGGGGTTTAATTAAATTTATGTCAAAATTACTTCAAAATTGTGGAGGAAAATATGCCTGAATAATATATTGCACATGTTTTGGCCTTTAAAAATTTTAACAAGTGGAAACATTTACATGACACATTGGCACAATCTCCATAGCTCATAAATAGCTAGTATATGATGACACAGCAACAGCTTTTTTCATTAATTCCACAGAAAACATGCACATTGACTCTTGTATAAATGTGTCATTTCCACATCTACATCTACTGGAAACAGCAGGCATGGATGTGAGTTTTACTTCAGTATATCTAAAAATCTATGAAAGAAAGATTATTCTGTGCACTTTCCATCTAATTTTAATTATTTCAACATCAGAACACTAATATAAATAAATAAATTAATAAATACCTTATCTAAGCATCTAGAAATAACCTTACAAGCAATGGTGAGCATAAGGTTGCTGATTTTTACTCCAGGTCATCCTGAATTCATAGGAAGTATACATGCAGATTCACAAAATGATTTGTTGCTCAGAAGCAAAGCCTCTGTTTTCACTCTGCTTCCTCTCCCCCCGATCCTGCTATACACACACACACACAGACAAACACATAGCTGCACACACACACACACCAAGACTTGATAGATATGCCCCTGACAGAAGTGGATCACTACACTTTGGCTTTTGGAAGAGGCTTAAGTATAAACCCCATTTACAAGCCAGTCTCCTGACCCTGTTTCATAAGAAAAACACAGCAGAGCCAATCTAAGTACATACAAGCAGCTTCTGTTCCAATTTTATTGCCAATCAAATTAGAGGAGATGTATTATTTTGACCCAGAGCTTCTAGCTATATCTTTCACTTATTTTCTTTATACCATACTTCCTAACCTGAATTCCTTTGTTCTTGTAATTTTACTGCTTCCATTTTACTCACTACTGGATATAGGGGTAATTTCTTTACTTCATGTAACAACTTGTAGTCAAGAAGGAAAGGATGATTATTATTAATGATATTAGTGAGCATTCATAGGATTTCACAGTGACTCTTTTCCTTGTCATTTTCTTGATGGACTTAGATATATTTATTTCCCTCAACACTTTTAAGTCTCTTTTTATCGCCTATCACAAAATCGATGTCTTTTATATTGACTCGGGTGTTTGGAAGGTTTAACTCCGAGCCTGAAAGGATGCCAACTTCTTTATATTCTGCATGCTATAATCATGTATGTCCATGTGGTCTATAAACCAAAGTAGGACAATTATCCCTGAGATGCTTTTAAAATCATGCAAGATGTGGACATTAGAAATTGCTTTTCTAACTTAATTTCTATATAGTCTCATTTTGGAAGGGGGAGTGATTTATAATAAATCACTTTCTGCCATTATTACTTTCAAAAGTCTAGTAGTGGGCCCTCTCACACTTCACTGTGCTCCAGAATTTTCCCCAAATCACAGGAACTATTAGTGCAAAGGGATTTAGCCTGATGAGCATACTACTAATGCTACTTCTCACCACTGCATGGCTTTGTTGTTGAATTCTGCCTTGCCTCACCTGACACATACTTGTCCACTTGCTGCTAGGTGATGTCCTTATGACTTATATTTCTGTGCAGGTCATAAATTTGCCCATATTGGACACCAAGTTCAGAGTTCATGTCTCTGTGCATCAAATAATAGGTCAAAACATTGTTATCCAAAGCCAGGTTCCCAAGAGGCTTCCAGGCTCAGCCACTTAAAGGTTGCAAAGAAATACTCTCTCACAGATTTGTACAGTCCTCTTTTCTTTCTGCTTGGTTCCTCTTTGGAATGTTCTGTGTCTTATACTGTAAACAAATCTCATGATACTGCATTGATTGAATGTATCAGGTTTCTCTCACTTTGAATACCAGTGGCAGAATTTATCATCTTTTTGTTACCCATAAGTCCCTTCACAGTATTTTGTTTCTTTGTGTTTTGCTGTTTCGAAGCCAGGCATAATGACAAGTTTTGTTCATAATCATCTTCCAAAATAAAGGTAACTTGCTTGCTTTATATTTATACAATTACACAAGGTTATTCAAGGGTCTCTTCCCTAAACATAGAAAGTCTTCAAAGTGGTAGTATCATCTCTAAGCATAAAATATTCAGTTATCTTTGATTGAAAACCAATTATTCCATATGAAGTGGCATGGCAGATCTATTTTATTATCCACCAAGGTTATTTCCATGACAATTGTATTAAAATTAAATCACTCTTTACAATTTTAATGGACTCATAATGGTAATGATCATTGTTATCAAATTTTTTATAAAAGGAAAATTATTTGGTGAAATAAGATTTTCTTCCTAGTTTATTATATAGTGATATTTTTCAATATCAAGCTCGTTAAAGCACATTATCTCTGGACCACCTGGTCTTATCATAGGCACATAATAATAAATTCATGACAGTAGACAAAAATTAAGTAATTCATAAACACAAAATCAATATTAGTAATTCATTTATATTTTTACATATATGAAACATTTATAGTAACAGTACCATTCTTTACTTTCTCAAATATTATTACATTAAAACAATGACTATTTAAGACTCCCATTCATGTTTCTGAACTGACATACCTCACTATCTGACCAGCTGATGGTCCAATTATTTTAATGTTATATCAAAATTAAATGAAACATTTATATAGATATTGATACTCAAATAACTATTACATTTAACATGTTTCCTTTATCCACTAAAAGCCTGTGTGTATTTTTTTTCTGTGTGGTATTTTGTTTTTGGTTAAGATTAAAATATAAGTATGCTTTATGGCTCGAATTCCTGCTGAGTATCAATCCCGCTCTTATGCCTTTAGACAATAATTAAAGGAACATTATACAAATTGAAAACTATAACTGTTGCTTTACACAAATTATTTAGAATAAAGTAAAACTGGAATAAAAATTTTTCTTAGTCTGAGAAAAAAATGAATAAAATAATTTAAATAATATCAGCATTATCAATCCATGATGGATTGAGTTTTGAGAAAATTAACTCTTCATTTCTAATGATCAAATCGTGAAACATTTGAATAAGTTAAATTTTGAACGAAATAAAGAAATGATCCTCTTACTCATTAACTGTGTTTTAAGACATAAAATGACGACATTCATGTTTTGCACCTGCAATTTCATGCTAAGATGAATTTTTAAGGTCTAAGTGTGTGAATTTGGGTGTGATAGAATTTTGTTTTCTTCTGAACCTCTAAGTTATCAAATATGGAAATCCTAATGAAAGTTGAAGGAAACTTATTCTTTAAAGTTTTAGAATTTGAGCTTGTAGAAATTGTTTTTGTTTTGGTGTTGTATATAGGGCCTCTCTAAGGCACTTTATGTTAGCCAAAGAAGATAAAACTTTCTCATCACTAATAGTAATTTTTGCCCACCAGTTTGGCATCAGTTTGACTAATAATACTGTTTCTATCACTGTCATAACATTGAGCTTCATGTCTGCTATCTTTACATGATTGAAGCAAGGACTGACTACTTGGAGGATAAATGAAAGTCCTGGAGTAACACTGTAAGGTTTTCAGTAGGTGATAACACACAGCGTCTGGCTTTCAGTTAAGTAGTGCTCGATCTATGCATCTTAGACTTTGGAAAAGCATATAACAAATCTATTTTGAGAAAATCCATATGTTATTTCTCTAGAAGGGGCTTATAACTTACAACTAAACACCAACCAAATGCTCTGTGGGCCTCAGTAAAAAGACTGATATCAAATTTTGGGGAAAATAAAATGACTTCTACAATTGAGCAATTTTGCTCTGATAAGAATTTAGAAAACAAAATCTTGGCATAATATACATACAATTCCTGTTTTAAAGGATGAATGCAATCCTTTAAAAATGTTCTAAAATGTGAATATAGTTAAAATAAAGCTATTTTAATAAGCTATATCTGAACTGGAGGAGGAGTGGAGAAAAAATATTGAAAGGGTGGTTTCATATAAAACCTGAACAAATGAATGAAGAGTTTCTCATTTTCCTTTTTTTATGGGACAAAGACATAATGGTTTTTGATGGGGTCTAGAGAAGGAAGATCTTTAAATTATCTCTTTATGCCAGAAGGAAATGAAAATCATATTTGAATAGAACACTTGGGGCCAGTCATATCAATAGTGTCTTTTAAAATTTGTTGAAAGTGATGGCACATGAAATGAAGACAGTAATTTGTGAAAGGCTTAATAACCTGAGTGACAGAAGAAAAAAAGTGAATGAAGTACATGAAAAAAATATGTTAAAGCTTGTATTTGATATCCTGTGTGAAAACCATTTAGTAAAGAAATATCACAGACGCAAAAAAAAAAAAAAACCTGAAAAGGTATTTCATATATTGTTCTTTAAGTTTTCCTGCTAGTATGAGGTGCCTGATTTCACTGATTAACTTCACTCTTCAAACATCTAAAAGCAATTATCAAAACCTTAATATTGGTGAGAAAGCTAATAAAATGTAAGATAGCAGGTATGAGAGTAGGGAAGGGTTAAGTCCATCTGTAAAATTATTTATTGGGAAATTAGTAAATAGAAAAGAAAAAATATATATATATACTTTTAGCTCTTAATTCCCTTGTCAAAAAGACCTAAATTTAATGAAAATGGAAAAAAAAGGGAAAATCACTACTATACTCATATTCAATTATTATTATTATTATTATTTTTTTGGTTACATATCCCCCCCCCTTTCTGCTTGCTCTTGCCGTGTGTCCATTCTTCTGTGTTTTGCTATGTCTGCTTCTTGTCTCCCACTGTATTTTTTTGTGGTGACAAGCCGAGTCAGCCCTCCGTGGAGCGGCTCGCTCCGTTCGTGGGTGGCTCCATTCTGTTTTCATGGGCGGCTCCGCTTCATGTTTTGCGGGCAGCAGTGCTCCGTGTTTTGCAGACTGCCTGGCTTCCTCGTTTTGCAGGTGGCAGCTCCGTGTTTCACGGGTGACTTTGCCATGAGCGTGGCGGCTCCGCCCTGCCCGTGGCGGCTTTTTGCCTTGCCCATGGAGGCTTTGCCCTGCCCACGGCGGCTTGCCTTTCTCAAGGCCGTCTGCCCGCTCGGAAAGGTCCCCGGGAACTGAACCCAGGGCCTCCCATGTGGTATACCGGCGCTCTTATCCACTGAGCTATCTAGCCGGCCCCCCATATTCAATTATTACCTGTATCTATTATTTGAATTTGGGCATGTTTCCCTGGCTTGACAATTTAAAACATGATGTGCATTAAAAAAAAGAAATCCTCTCTGTATACACTTGTATATATTGTAGCAAACAGAAAGATAGTTGGGATCAGGCTTGTTATTATAGAAACATGGCTGTAAGATCCTATATCCTCACATAGTGAACTTAAATGAATAAATGCTTATCATATTAGGTATAATATTTCAGTTATCAAACTGATTTTACAGAGTGCTTTTTGTGTCAGTACAATATCTACTAAACATTAAAAAGTAGGCAGGAAGATGGCGTCGACGGTTTAGGTTTGCACTCACCGGCTCTCAGGAAAAGTAACAACAAACTTAAATTTGCACATTTTGGAAAGTGCTGAAGCAATCTTGTGATACTGAAATATCTTTTAATGGATCTATTCACAAAAGAAAATTTTCCTTTCCCATATAATCTGTGGCACATTATCTAATCCTGTTATTCCATCTTGATTTTTTTTGTGGAATAAAGTAATTCTAAGTGAAAAAAAAAAAGTAGGCAAAAATAATATTGCAAATAATTTATAATTTTGTAGCAGTAGTAAGTTGGTAAGTATTACAAGGAACTGAGAATAATTAAATTGATCCGAATACATGCATTATCTAGGTAGAGAAATGAAACAAAAAATATGAGATTGAATATTTTTGCATAAATATTCCTCTTTATTTTAAGTATGCTTTATGTAAATCCAGTCTTATAGGAGTACTTTCTTACTTGCATATCTATTTCAAGATTGAAAAATTGAAATTTTTAAAAGATAAATAAGTTCATGTCACTCCCCTTCTCAAAACATCCAAAATGCATTTCTATACCCCAAATAAAATCCAGTCTCCTAGTCACAACTAGAAGGCTTCATGTGGGGCCGGCTCGATAGCCCAGTGGATAGGGCGCCGGCAT
>PVKH010038719.1:0-11339 GCA_004027955.1 Chaetophractus vellerosus | reverse complement strand
CCAGCCAGGAGGCATCTTTCTAACTGCCATCTTGTAGCCCTCTAACAAGCTCTGAACCAAATGTAAACAATAAAGATTTTTGCAGCAGCTGGCAAAAAAAGAATATTCACAGATGACCAGAAACAGAGTGTGTATAACCAAGAGACTGGCTTTGCAGGAAATACTAAAGGGAGAGCTACAGCCTGTAAAGAAAAGACAGAGCGAGACTTGGAAGAGAGTTTAGAAATGATGATTTTATCAGTAAAAGTGACTAAAAGTGTAAAAAGTGTGGTGAAACTAAGACAAGACAGATAAAACCCGAATATCAAAATGAGTGAAGTAGAAACCACCTTTACAGTAATAACACTGAATGTTGTAATGACTTAAACTCCCAAATGAAAAGGCACAGACTGGTGGAATGGATAAGAAAATATAACCCATCTGTATGTTATCTACAAGAGACTCACCTTAGACCAAAGGATACAAATAGACTGAAACTGAAAGGCTTGCAGTAACAAAAAGAAAAAAAAAAGCTGGAGTACCTATATTAATATCAGATGAAATAGACTTTAAAAGCAAAGCTGTTATTAAAGACAAGGAAGGTCATTATATACTAATAAAAGGGGCAATTCACCAGGAGAAATAACAATCAGAAATACATATGCACCTAATCACAATGCTACAAATTACATGAGGCACAAACTGGCAAAACTGAAAGGAGAAACAGATATCTTTATAATAATAGCTGGAGACTTCAATACATCACTCTCATCACTGGATAGATAATCTTGGCAGAGGATCCATAAAGAAACAAAGATTTGAATAACAGGATAAATGAACTAAACCTAACAGATATATACATAACATTACACCACAAATCAGCAGGATACATATTCCTCAAGTGCTCACAGATCTTTCTCTAGCTTAAGACTATACGTTGGGTCACAAAGCAGATATCAATAAATTTTAAAAGACTGAAATTATACAAAGCAATTTGTATGACCACAATGGAATAAGTCTGGAAATCAACAAAGGGAGAAATGGGCAAAATTCAGAAATATATGGAGATTAAACAACGCACTATTAAAAAATCAGTGGATCAAAGAAGAAACTGCAAGAGAAATCAACTATCTTGAGAATAATGAAAATGAGAATAAAACATATCAGAACCTATGGGAAGCAGTAAATGCAATGTCAAGAGGGAAGTTTATAGGCCTCAATGCTTACAGTAAAAAAAAAAAAAAAGTTAAACTCAATGACCTAACTACACAGAAAAAGATGAGCAAACTATGCCCAAAGGAAGAAGGAATGAAATAACAAAGATCAGAACAGAAACAAATGAAATTGAGATAAAAAAAAATAGAGAATTAACAAAACCAAAAGTTGGTTCATTGAGAAGATCAACAAAATTGACAAACTCTTAGCTAGACTGACCAAAAAAAGAGAGAAGGTGCAAAGAAATGAAATGAGAAATGAAAGCGGAGACATTATTCCTAACCCCACAGAAATGAGAGAACATAAAAGGACACTATGAAAAACTATACGCCAACTGAGATAATGCAGATGAAGTGGAAAAATTCTTAGGAACATAAAAACAACCTACACTGACCCTGGAAGAAATAGAAGACCTAAACAAACCAATCATCAAACAACTGCCCAAAATGAGAAGTGCAGGACCAGAGGGTTCACATGTGACTACTACCAAGCATTCAAAGAAGATTTAATAACAAACTTACTCTTCAAAAAAAACTGACCACTAAGGAATAATACCAAATGCATTCTATGAAGCCATTATCATCCTAATACGAAAGCCAGATAAAGATATTACAGACCCATTTCCCTAATGAATATGGATGCAAAACTCCTCAAAAATATTCACTACATGAATCCAACAACACATTAAAAGAAATATTCATCATGATCAATTGATTTTTATCCCACACTTGCAAGGATAGCTCAACACATGAAAATCAATCAGCATAATAACCACATTAATAAATCAAAGAAGAAAAATCATACGATCATCTTGATTGATGCAGGGAAGGCATTTGACAAAATCTAACATCCTTTCTTGATAAAAACATTCCAAAAGATAGGAATTGAAGGAAACTTTCTCAACATGATAAAGGGCATATATGAAAAACCCACAGCTAGCACTGTACTCAATGGTGAAAGACTGAAAGCTTTCCTGTTGAGATCAGGAACAAGACGAAGATGCTCACTGTCACCGCTGCTGTTCACTATATTGCTAGAGGTTCTAGCTAGAGCAATGAGGCCAAAAAAAAATAAAATAAAAGACAGACATATTGGAAAAGAAGAAGTAAAACTTTTGCTATTCACAGATGATGTGATACTATACCTAGAAAATCCCAAAAAAACATACAACAAAGCTATTAGAGCTAATAAACGAATTCAGCAGAGAGGCAGAATACATGATTAACACACAAAAAATCAATAATGTTTCTACATACTAGTAATAAGCAATGAGGAGGACGTCAGGAAAAAAATTCCATTCACAATATTGACAAAAAGAATCAAATGTTTAGGAATAAACTTAACCAAGGACATAAAGCACTTGTATTCAGAAATCTACAATATATTGCTAAAAGAAATCAAGGAAAACCTAAATGGAAGTACATTCTGTGTTCATGGACAAACAAACTAAATTCTACCAAAACTGATATGAAGATTCAATAAAGTCCCAATATAAACTCCACCAGCCTTTTAAAAAGAAATGTAAAACCCAATTATCAAATTTATTTGGAAGGGTAAGGAGCCATGAATAGTCAGAAACATCTTAAAAAAGAAGAATGAAGTTGGAGGATTCTAACTTCCAGACTTTAAATCATATTACCAAGCTACAGTGGTAAAAACAGCATGGTACTGGCATAAAGATAGACATACAGACAAATGGAACCAAATCGACGGTTCAGAAACAAACCCTCACATCTGTAGGGTCAAGTGATTTTTGACAAGGTTGTAAAGCCCACCCAGTCTATTCAACAAACGGTGCTGGGAGAACTGGATATCCATAGCCAAAAGGAAGAAAGAGGACCCCTATCTCACACCTTACCCAAAAAATAACTCAAAATTGATCAAAGACCTAAATATAAAAGATAGAACCATAAAGCTCCTAGAAGAAAATATAGGGAAACACTTCAATACCTAATGGTAAGTGAGGGTTTCTTAAACCTTAAACCAAAAGCACGCACAACAAAAGAAGAACTGGATAAATGACACTTCCTCAAACTTAAAAGAACTTTCTCAAGAACGTGAAAAGGCAACCTACTCAATGGGAGAAAATATCTGGAAACCACATATCCAATCAGGGTTTGATTTCCATTTTATATAAAGAGATCACACAAGTCAACAGTAAAGAGCAAGCAAGCTAATTTTAAAAATGGGCAAAAGACTTAGACATTTTTCCAAAGAAGAAATACAAATCACAAAAAAGCACATGAAAAAATGTTCAATAACACTAGCTATTAGGAAAATGCAAATCCAAACTACAGTAAGATACCATATCGCACCTCATAGAAAGGCCATTATTTAAAAAAACAGAAAACTACAATTGCTGGAAAGGATGTGGATAAATAGGAACACTCCTTCCCTATTGGTGGGAATGCAAAATGGTGCAGCCTCTGTGGAAGACAGTTTGGCAGGTCCTTGGGAGCTAAATATAGAAGTGGTATACGATCCAGCAATTCTTCTGCTAGGAATTTATATATAAGAACTGAAAACAGGGACATTTGCACACCAATGTCCATAGCAGCATTATTCACAATTGCCAAAAGATGCAAACTACCCAAGTATCCATCAATCAATGAATGGATAAACAAAATGTGGTATATATACATGATGGAATATTATTCAGCTGTAAGAAGAAATGAAGTCATGAGGCATATGACAATGTGGATGAACCTTGGATCAAAATATGATGGAATAATATGCTGCAGTAAGAAGAAATGAAATTGGGACATATATGACAACATGGATGAACCTTCAGGACATTATGCTGAGTGTAGAAAGCCAGACATAAAAGGACAAATATTGTATGGTCTCACTAATATGAACTAAATAAGAAGAATAAACACATGGAGTTAAAACCTAGACTATGGGTTACTAGGAGATAGATGAGGACTGAAAAGGGATACTGATGCTTAATGTATGTAAAACATTTAATCACTTTGTAAGAGTGTGGAAGTGGATACAGTTGATGGTAACACATTATAGAGAGTATAACTAACATGACTGGTTTATAAATGAGATTGTGGATGAAAGGGGCAGTCTAGGAATATAAATGTCAGTTGAAAGAAAGCTAGAGAATAGAGACTTAAAAACATAGTGAACCCAGAGGTGGATGAGGATCTGTTCATAGAAGAACAAATACAAAAATGTTTTTCTATGAACTAGGATAAAAGTACATCACTATTACAAGGTGACTATGGTGATGCATGGGAAAAATTCAATTAATGTAACATATGGACTATTGTTAACAGCAAACATTAAAGGAGGCACTATAAATGATAAGAATAAATAATAGTGGTATATGGGATTTTTTTTTCTTTTGGGCTAAGGAAAACATTCAAAAATTTACTGAGGCGATGACTACACAACTTTGTGATGAAAGTGAGAGCTACTGAGTATACACTTTAGATGCAGGGTACAAGTTATGGGACTGCTTAACATAGTGATCTGCATGGTGGATGATGGACTGTGGTTAACAGTACAAACATAAAAGTGTTCTCTCATGAACTATAATAAATGTACAATACTAATACATGGTGTTAATAATAGGGTGGCATATTGAAAAATATACCAAATGTAACCAATAGTTATTAGTAATATTTTGGTGATGTTCTTTCAATTCAGTAACAAATGTTCCACAACCATGCAAGATGTTGGTGGAAGGGTGATGTATGGGAATTCTGAAAATTATGCATGATTGTTTTGTAAGTTCACAATTTCCCTAATAAAAATAAATATATTTTTTTTATCTCCTAAATCAATTCGAGGAGATGAAGGAAAATAGGCATTAAGAGATAAATGATATTAAGAAGACATGAAGTGAGCTAAAATAAGAATTTGAAAGTATGAAAAGATACATAACAGAACTTATGGTGATAAAAGGCACAACAGTAGAGAGTAAAAATACACTAGAGTCATAAACAGCACATTTGAACAGAGACAAGAAAGAATCAGTGAACTACAACACAGGACAATTGAAATCATACAGTTAGAAGAGAGAGTAAAGAACAGAAAAAATGAGCAGTGTATCAGGAATTTGAGTAACAACTCAAAGCTCACAGACATGAGGCAAGGGTGTCCCAGAAATATAAGAGATGGGAAAAGGGGCAAAAAGAATATCAGGGGATAAAATGGCCAAAATTTCCTGACGTTTATGAAAGATAAAAATACATGTCAAAGAAGCACAACATACGCCAAACAGAATAAATCCGAAAGACCAACCCCAAGACATATACTAATCAGAATGTCAAATGCCAAACATATAGAGAGAATTTTAAAAGCAGCAAGAGAAAAGCAATTTGTCACAATCAAAGGATCCTCAATAAGACTAAGAGCCAATTTCTCATCAGAAACTATGGAGGCAAGAGAGCATATTTAAGTACTGAAAGAGAAAAACTGCCAGCCCAAAATTCTTTATACAGCAAAAGTGTCCTTCAAAAATAAGGGAGAGGGAAGCAGATGTGGCCTACCACATGGGAGGTCATTGGTTCGGACAGCGGTGCCTCCTAAAGAAGACAGCGAGCTGACATGATGGGCAGGTGCAGCAAGCTGACACAACAAGAGCCACAAGAAAAAAAAAACATAATGAGAGATACAACAAAGCAGGGAGCAGAGGTTCCTGGTGCCTCCAAAAGAAGACAGTGAGCTGACGCAACAGGCAGGCACATCAAGATGATGCAACAAGGGACACAGGGAGGAAAAAATATAATGAGAGACACAACAAAGCAAGGAGCAGAGGTGGCTCAAGCAATTAGGCACCTGCCTCCCACATCAGAGGTCTGGGTTCAGCTCCCGGTGCCTCCTAAAGAAATAAGGAAGATGAACAGACACAGCAAGTAAAAGAAAACAACAAGGGGGTGGGGAGAAATAAATTTGTTTAAAAAGGAGGGGAGAGTTTAAAATATTCACAGATACACAGAAACTGATTGTTCATCACCAAGAGACCTGCCCTACAAGAATTACTAAAGGCAGTTCTACAGGTTGAAAGAAAAAGACAAGAGAGAATGTCTTGGAATAGTGTGAAGAAATTAAGATCATCAGTAAGGGTAACCAAAAGGGTAAATGCAGAGCCCAATAGTACTGTATCATCAATATACAACTCTACATTTTAATTCATATAAGAATCAGAATACAATTGAACAAGAAATAGGCATATTTCCTGATGACAAATATGCAAAATATATAGTGGTGAAGTGGGACAAATAAACAGAGGAAAAAGAGGGATATAAGCACAGAGAATATGTATGCTATTGATGCTAAGGTGGTATCTTTTCAAAATTACCAGGTTATAGATGTAGGTTGTGTAACATAAACCCCAGGGTAACCACCAAGAAAAAAATTTCTAAATATACAGAAACAGAAATGAGAAAGGAATCAGTCAGGTACATCACAAAATACAGAAAGGGAGGTTACAATAAAGGAAAAGAGATTTAAAAAAAGGTATGACTTATAAAAACCAAAGGATACAATAGCTGAAATAAGTACTGCCTTAATAGTAGTAATACTGAAAGTCAATGAATTGAACTCAGGACCTTTACATGCAAAGCACACACTCAGCCAGCCACTGAACACTGAACTATACCCACTCCGCATGGTCAATTTACTTTTTTTTTTTTTTAAGGTACTGGGGGCTGGAGATTGAACCTGGGACCTTGTATGTGGGAAGCTGGCACTCAACCACTGAGCCACATCGGTTTCCCCAAGTTGGTTTTTTCATTTGTTTTGCTTGTTTTTGTTTTGTTTTGTTTTGTTTCAGGTGGCACCAGGAACTGAAAACAGGACCTCCCACATGGGAGGCAGGAGCCACATCTGCTCCCATCAACTGATTTTTGGAAAGGCTGCCAAGTCTACTCACAACTAGGGCAGAATAGTCCATTCAACAAATGGTGCTGAGAGAACAGGATATCCATATGCAAAGGAATGAAAGAGGACCTCTATATCACACCATATACAAAAATTAACTCAAAATGGATCAAAAACCTAAATATAAGAGCCAAGACTATAGAAATTCTAGAAGAAAATATAGGGAAGCATCTTCAGAATCTGTTGTTAGCAATAGTGTCTTAGACTTCATATCTAAAGCACAAGTAATGAAAGAAAAAATTGGGTAAATGGAATCACTTCAAAATCTAAAACCTTTGGGCAAAGGACTTTTTCAAGAAAGTGAAAAGACAATCTACACAACAGGAGAAAATATCTTTAAAACACATATAGCCAATAAGGGTTTAATATACAGAATATATAAAGAAATCCTACAACTCAGCAAAAAAAGACAAACAACCCAATCAAAAATGGGTGAAAGATTTGAATAGGCATTTCTCCAAAGAGGATATCCAAATGGCAAAAATGAACATGAAAAGATGCTCATCATCATTAGCTATAAAGGAAATTCAAATCAAAACCACAGTGAGAAATCATTTCATACCCACTAGAATGGCCACTATTAAAAAAAAAAAAAACAGAAAATTACAAGTGTTGGAGAGGATGTGGAGAAACAGGAACACTCATTCACTGCTGGTAGGAATGAAAAATGGCACAGCCACTGTGAAAGACAGTTTGGCAGTTCCTCAGGAAGTTAAGTATAGAATTGCCATATGACCTGGCAATCTCTCTACTAGGAATATACACAGAAGAATTGAAAGCAGGGACTCGAACAGATATTTGCACACTGATAGCAGGCATTATTCACGATTGCCAAAAGATGAAAGCAGGGAAGCGGATGTGGCTCAAGCAACTGAACTCCCACCTACCACATGGGAGTTCCCAGGTTCAGTTCCCAGTGCTTCCTAAAAGAAGACAAGCAAGACAGAGAGCTGGTGCAACCAGCAGGTGCTGCAAGCTGATGCAACAAGATGACACAATAAGAGACACGAGGAGGAAAACATATTGAGAGACACAACAAAGCAGGCATTGAGGTGGCTCAAGCAATTAGACACCTCCCTCCCACATGGGAGGTCCCAAGTTCGGTTCCCGGTGCCTCCTAAAAAAGACCAGCACACAACAAAACAAACACATCAAATACAAAACAACGAGGAGGTGGGGAGAAATAAATAAAATAAACCTTAAAAAAAAAAAGATAGAGCAATCCAAGTGCCCATCAACTGATGAATGGATAAACAAAATGTGGCATTACATATGATGGAATATTACTCAGCTGTAAAGAAGAATAAAGTTCTAATGCATGTGATAACATGGATGCACCTTGAGAAAATTATGCTGAGTGAAATATCCCAGGCACAAATGGACAAATATTGTGTGATATCACTGATATGAACTAATTATAATAAGCAAACTCAAAGAGTTAGAATATAGAATATCAGAAGACAGACTGGGGTAGAGAATGTAGAGTTGATGGTTAATTTGTACAGAATTTCTGTTTAGGCAGATTGTACAGGTTTGGAAATGGATGGTAATGATGGCAGCACATTATTGTAAGTGCAGTTTACAGCACTGAATTACATATGTTAATGTGGTTGAAAGGGGGAAGCTTTGGATCATGTATGTTACTAGAATGAAAGTTAGAAGATAAAAAAGGACTGTACAACACAGTGAACCCTATTGTGGATGATGGACTGGGGTTAATAGTACAAAAATGTTCTTTCATGAATTATAACAAATGTACGACACTACTACAATGTATTAATAGCAGGGTGGTATATGGGAAAAAATACACTTAATGTAAACTATGGACTATCATTAATAGTATTATTTTTTTTATTTATTACATATCCCCCCCTTTCTGCTTGTTCTTGCTGTGTTTATTTTTGCATTCTTCTGTGTCTGCTTGTCTCCCCCCGCTGCGGTGACCCGCCAAGTCAGCTCACCACGCGGTGGCCTGCCTGCTCGCGGCAGCTTGCCTTCTCAAGGCGGTCTGCCCGTTCCAGGAGGCCCCGGGAACCGAACCCGGGTAAACCAGTGCCTTACCAATTCGGCTATAGCCAGCCCCCAATAGTATTATTTTAATATTCTTTCAATTGTAACAAAGGTAAACCAGTGCCTTACCAATTCGGCTATAGCCAGCCCCCAATAGTATTATTTTAATATTCTTTCAATTGTAACAAAGGTACCACACTAATGCAGAGTGTCAACAATGGGGTGGGGTATTTAAGAAATGCTGTATTCTTCTATAAACCTACAACTTTTCTAATTAAAAGTAATAATTTTTTAAAAACGTTATGCTAAGCGGAATAAACAAATAAAAGTACATTTATGGTTCCATTTATATAAAATATAAATATATAAATATAAATATAAAATATAAATATGAACTATAGGCAAGACAGTTAACCTCAACCTAAGTATAACACCTTCTATAAACAACTCAAAATGATTCACAGACAAAAATGTAACACATAAAAGTATAAAATTTTTAGGAAAAAACAGAGTATCTTCAGGATCTGGGGCTAGGCAAAGAATTCTTGGATTTGACACAAAATGCACAATCCATGAAAGGAAAAAAAACCAATATACTGGACTTCACCAGAACTGAAACTTTTGCTCTGTGAAAGACCCTGTCAAGAAGATGGAAATGCAAGCTACAGACTGGGAGAAAATTGTCAAACCACATAACCAAAGAAGCACAAGTATCAAGAATATATAAAGAACTCTCAAAACTGAACAGTAAAAAAAGGAAAAGAGAATCCAATTATAAAATGGGCATAAACATGAAGAGACATGTCACTGAATAGCATATACAGAGGACAAATAAGCATGTGAAAAATGTTCAATGTCATTATCCATTAGGGAAACACAAATTGAAACCACAATAAGATATTACTGCACACCTATTAGAAAGGCTAAACAAAATGTGAGGAGGACACCAAATGCAGGAACTCTCATACCACATGTGGGGATGCAAAATGGTAAGGCCACTCTGGAAATAGTTTAACTGTTTCCTCAACAATTAAACATGCGACCATCATACAACACAACTGAATGCCTAAACATTTATCCCAGAGAAAGATTTTTGTTCACAAAACTACAAAAATCTGTACACAAATATTTATGGCAGTTTTATTCATAACAGTTCAAAACTAGAAACAACCCAGATATATTTCAATAGGTGAATGGTTAAACAAATAGTTGTACATCTATACCATGGAAAATAATCAATGATATGCCTATACCATGATATATTACTCAGCAATAAAAAAGGAATGAACTATTGCTACATTCAACAACCTAGATGAATTTCTGGAGAATTACGGGAAATGAAAACAGCCAATCTCAAAAAAGCTGCATATACTATTATTCCATTTATACAATATTCCTGAAATGATAAAATTATTAAAATGGAGATAAAATTATGGTTTCCAGGGATGAAGAGGGGATGGGAGTGAATGGCAAGTATGTATGGCTATAAAAGGGAAACATGAAATCCTGTGGTGATGGAAATTTTCTGTATCTTGATTGTATTAATGGCAATATCCTGGTTTTGATATTGTGCAATAATTTTTCAAGATGTCACCACTGGCAGAAACTGGGTAAAGGGTACACTAGATCTCTTTATAATATTTTTTACAACTGCACATGAATCAACAATTACCTCAAAATAAAGTTTAATTTTAAAAACCAGGCTCTGACTTCTGCCAAAAACTAGAAAACTGAACAAAATATGTGTAGCAACTTTGAATTTCAGACATTTGACAACCAGCAGCACAGGAGTGATCACCGGACAAGAGAAAGAAATGAAGAGAGTCAATCTTCCAATGCCTCTGCCTACAAGCATTTATCAAACAGAAAGGAAGAGAAACACAGAACAAGGCCTTATCACTGAGTTCAGAAGCCAAACATTTGTAGAAGGAGGTTAGGACAGCTGAATGGGGGGGGAGGGGGGGAGTAAGAACAGAAGAGAGCTATGAAGAGAAATAAGTGTGAAATTCTGCATAGAGGGTCCCTGAAGTCTTCTGCTAATAAAAGTAAGCTGCAATGGTACAAAGTGAGACTACATGAGGTTGAGCAAAGAACAGCTATGAGAGAAAGAACAACTGGAAAGCTACAGGTTCAACAATTCCCGGAGCTTGAACAAGGCTGACAGACATTCAAGTTCTGACTAATTAGAGAAGAGAATTCAATGAACACAAGGGTCTTCCAATGAAACCCCAGTAAGACAA
>PVKH010038718.1:0-11282 GCA_004027955.1 Chaetophractus vellerosus | reverse complement strand
AATAAATCTTAGCTATAGAGAGTAGACTGGAAGGAGGTTAGAGTTATAATTGGCAAAGAAATAGTCACTCATTTTGGCTGACAGAGGGAGTGCATGGTGTTTTGTGAGTGGCAATTTGTTTTTGTGCTTAGACAAGATCAGGAACTCGCTTTGTCTCTTTTTATCATGATCTCAGAGTACCTTGTTTGAGGTTGGTATTTTGTGACATGGTTTATGTCTCATAGGAAAATTGCATAGCTTAGTTGCGAGTGCCAGGCCGGGTTCTGAACACCAGGGGCTGCTCTTTTTTTTTTTTTCCCCCTTTTCTTTTTTCCTCCTTTTTCTTTTTCTGCACTTAGAAAGTGACAAACACATAGCAAACTCTCATTGTCACCTCTCAGCACTGAGCTTGGGACTTCACACATCTCCTCTTTCAATCGTCACAATCATCCTGGGTAGGTACGAATATTTGAAGCAAGAAATGTGATGTAGGCGTAGGCAGCCCATCAACAAGTATCTTATGCTAAGATGGAGAACGCTGTACCGTGGATCTGCGTTTGCTTTTAATTCTCTCCCTTTGCGAGTCACGGTGCATATCGGCTGCAGGGGGCGGTGTGCCCTGCCAACAGTCCAAGCCGCCCCGAAGTTGCAGCTTTAATTTGATTTCAACCACATCGCTTTAAGAGTGAGGCCGCGTTTTAAACCCCAGATATTATTCTGATAATTTGTTGTTTAGTCCCACACCGACCACGAACTTAAAGACGCACTAAAGAAATAAACCTAAAATACTGGCGGCGGGGGAGGGGCGGGAGGTATTAGCACTCGGGGGACAGTGTGTATATGTCGCGTGTTTCTGCAAACTCTTTCATTTCATGGCGCGGTGGTTCTACCTGCCACAGGAAGACACCGAAACCACCCTTCCCCGCGCTACAAAAACTCCAGGAATACAGGGAAAGAGAGCAAGAAAAATCCTCGGAGAGGCAGCGCGGGACAGCGCTCTCGGACTCGAACCTGTTGCTCGCGGGGCCCCGGGCGACGCCCCCAGGCCCGGCCCAGCCGCCCTCCCTCTCTCCGCCCCTCGCCAGCTTCCCCGACCTTTGTAATTTGCGGCCCGCCCCTGCGCCTTCTTGCGGCTCTAGTTTGGGACGCTCGACATGGCGTTGCTGGGCCGTCTTTTCTTTGCTGGGGGCCCTCGGCTGCCCTACGGCCTCGGTCCTGGGCGGGTAAGGCGGCGCGGGTGCGACCCAGGGCCCGGCCCATTCCTCGCGAGCGCCCGGTCTGTGTCCGCCTCCGGGGCGGCGGCCGGGGTCGCGGGGAGCGAGGACACGGCGTCCTGGGCCCGCGGGGAGCGAGGACAGAGGGACACGGGGAGCTAGGAAGTTTGGAGGGTCAGGGTTTGGGGGGCACCTGTGGTTTTTCCCCTTCCTGGCACTTGGGTTTGAGTTCCTGAGAGAAGAAAATATTTCACATCTGTGAAGTGGGAGGTTGTTCCAGGGAACATCATGTTTTTATGGGCAAATACAAGTTGTTACAATTAAAACCCCTAATTTGACTATTTTTGTTACCAGGAACAAAGAGAAATGTTTTCTTTTTCATAAAAGCTATTTGTGAAGTGCTATATTAAATTGGGCTGTTACCAAGTGGGGCTTAGTTCAATTCAACAAACATTTATTGAGAACTGGCCTTGTGCTTGGCCCTGTGCCATATATGCCCAGAGGATGCGAAGAGTTAAAAAATAAAGTTGCTCTTAGTTCTTTGGAGGAAAACATTCATTATCCCAGATGTTTATCAGGAAATGCTAACTAAGTGCCTCCTACGCGATGGACAATCTTCCTACCTCCAATGAGCTCCCAGCCTCATGTGTGTTTTTGAAGCTGTACATCTTGAAATTAGTTTAGTGGAGCAAAATAACATTTTAAAAAACGGAAATAGAATAGGAAATGCCAGAACTCGTGTTATGTAGTAAGTTAAGATAACGGTGTGAAACTGCTTTTTGTTGTTGATATGATAATTTATCATTCTTCCTTTTGTAGATTCTTTAGCATCTGTGTTGCTGCACACTGGCGTTCTCCTTTCCCTTTTTCTTTTCTTTTCTTTTTAAAATCAAGAGTAATAACTACTGTTTTTATAAAAATGATACCTGGCCATTATTCTTTCAAGTTACACAGCTAAATAAAAATGCAAAGTTAACACATGGCCCCAAACCAGCCACCCAGAGATAACAAGGGCTAACATTTGTTGAACCTCATCCCTGGCATCTGTTTGTGCTGATGAAAGGATGGATGGACCCACTTTTAATTGGATGTGTTACATTTTATTTTTCCCTTAGAACTTAGTAGATATTGTTTCATTATGTGCTGACACCAAATATTGTTGTGAAGAAATGTAAAGTCAGTTGGGTTTTTTTCCCCTGGTATTTGCTTTTTCTATCTGGAAAGCCCAAGAAGTCTTCTTTTAACCCAAGTTAAAATTCTACAGTATAAGCTTTATGGAGGTAAAGATTTTCATATGTTCTCTGCCGTGTCGCTCTACTTGCAGCCAGTTAAGCTGGAAAACTCCTGTCGTCTTCATCTCTCCCGCCTCACTAACTGCTTCCAGCTGGTTGGCTTCTGAGTTGAGGCAAATCTCCATGTCAAAAGTCTCCTCTTTATTTCTGCTGCCCTCAGTAATTCTCTCACCTAAACTAAGGCCTCGTGGTTTCCATTTCCAAGGAAATGATTAAATCGTCATCTTTCTAAAACAAAGGCAATGCAGATCCTGTCCTCTGCTTAAAACTTTGCATTTGTTTCCCACCCAACTCAGAGTAACCTCCTAAATCCACATAGCTTGCATGGTCCAGCTACTTGACCTTGTTGACCTCACCTCCTGCCACCTCTCTCTCTCTCCTACTCCAGCCACACTGGCCTCCCAGCTAGCTGTGCTTTAGACTAGCTAGGCATACTCCTTTCCCAGGCCTTTGCTCTTACTCTTCCCTCTGCCTGGAACAAACATCTGAATCATTGCCTCACCTTCAGATTTTTGCTCAAATGTCACCTCAGTGAGGCCTTTGCTGAACACCCTGTTTAAAATTGTTTTACCCCTCAGCACATATCAACTTTTAATATACTATATATTTCACTTAATTTGTTTATCCCCTCCCCTCCCAAAGATACTCTCTCTGAGGGTAGAATATTACATCTGTTTTGCTCACTGCTATATCCCTAGTGTCATTCTAGGTTCCTGGGGCATAGTAGATGCTCAATTAGAATGTGCTAGAAAATAAACGAATGATCTCTATACCTAATCATGCTTGTATCCATTACTTTTTCATAGAATCAGATTCCCAAATCAGAACAAACCCCTTGCAAGAGTGGAATTCTAATTTTGGTTCAAAACAGAAATGTTAATTTGGGTTAGTATGATCTGGAATCAACGAGATGACTCAAAGGAGTGACAAGCAGGAGTGAAAGCCCCAGCTGAAAATTTCAAACTGCCTGCTAATTTATCTCCTTGATTTCACCTCCCTTAATTGTGTAGTGTTGGTGAAGCATCTGTTTGGTGCACCTCTGACTGCTTGCAGATAGATAAAAACTGTTATAAGAATGGCAAGTATATTTTTTTTTCCTCTTCTTTTTTTTTCACTTTCTCCAAGTACTTTTTTAAGGACTCATGTTCATTGCTATAAGCTCTGTCATTACTTAGAAATGTAATTTTGGCATTGCAACTGATAACTCAGTAATTCAGCCTAGCCACTGGAGCCTGGAGTCCAGCAAGGCATTCACTTTTATATTTGCTCAACCTTTCTTCAAGTTGCTGTGGCAACGAGGTCTGTGCTGTGCAGAAGCTTAGAATATCAGCAGCCTCTGTGCAGTGAGTGCCTTGCTTTAAGTAAAGGAATGGGTAGAGGCACCCAAGCAGTCCACACAGGCACAGAGCATGAACTTAACACTGCCAGTGAAGCCATGTCTGTGGGTAGAGTTTGGGCACTTTAGTCCTTTCAAAGTTTGCAGGGTCATTATTGGCATTTGAGGTGGGACAGTTCACTATGTGGGAACTGGCCTTTTCTGGACCAAAGCATCTAGCAGTGTGTCCTACTTAGCTGCCCCATGTATTTCCAGGTGCCTCCAGTCAAGACCACTTAAGTGGTCCCTGAATGTAATGCATGTGGGTAACATACATGTGCCTCTAGCAATTGGACAAAATAAGTTGGGAAGTAGTTACTGAAGGCTTATTATTTGCAGTGACTATCTGAGTTGCTTTGGGAATACAAAGATGTGCAGTTTACAGTCATCCTTTGAAAAATATAATTGCCCAGGGTTTACTGAACTGACATTTTATACTACAGTTAAGGCTTCTCTGCAAAGCTCTTTTGTGAATTATAGTCAGAGTAAATTTGATCTAAAAAATAATTCATTTAAACCAGAACCAGCAGGTACTCAATAACTTCTGAATGCAAATAGATATGATAATATTTCATTGTCCTTATTTTAATTTTATTTATTTATTTTACTTTTATCCATTTTAAACCCCCCCCCCCATTTTTGCTGTTTTGTGTCCATTCGCTGGGCAATTCTCTGTGTCTGTTTCCTGCCCTTTCTTCTCATCCTTCTCTTCCTGTCTTCACCAGAGTTCGATCCCGGGACCCTCTGAAGTGGGAGAGAGGTGTTCTGCCACCTGTGCCACCTCATTTCCTGTTTTTTTTGGCACGTCTTATTTTGTCTCTCCCTTGTGTCACTCTCCTGTTACATCATCATATTGCTGCATGGCTTGGCAGGGCCTGGCACGCCTGCGCGCAGGACCTGGGGGCTCGCCTGCATACAGAGCCTAGTGGCCCACGCGCCTTCTATATTTTTTTTTATTTTACCGGGAGGTCCCAGGGATCGAACCCAGGTCTCTCCATATGGGAGACGGGCGTCCAACCATTTGAGCCACATCTGCCCCCTTCATTGTCCTTAAATAAACACTTAAATTACACTTAAGCACTGAATACATAAAATTTATACTTTTTTGAGTTTTCTGGCGTATATACCTATAAATGAGGCATAGGTCCTTATAATGAAACTGGTTCTATGCCACTTTTCTTCTTGCTTTAACTTTCCTTTTCTCTGCACCCTTCTTATATTATGTGTGCTTACATATATGATTCAATATTTTGTTAGCTATTTTTAATGAAAAAATATTTATGAGCATGTTGAACATTCAAGCAGTGCAAAAGAATATGCAATGACAATACAGTAAGTCCTTCTTTCATTCTATGACCCCTTCCCAGAAGTACCTAGTATTCACAGGTTCTTTTGGATGTCCTAACAATTTTTGTGCATATTTCAACATAGTGTATGAAGATATTCTCATTTAAAAAAACAAAAATGGGAGCATATCATATGTATTTCTCTACTTCAGGTTTTTCACTTATCATACAACACCTCACATTTTTGGCAATCAATAAATATTTTTTCAGTGATAGAATAAACAAAATATCTTTACCAATATTTATATTAAGCATATGGGTTCTAGCTCTTTAAGTAGCTCTACAGTATTCTATTGGATGCGAACTAAGTGATCATACATATCCCCTATGTAAGAACACATATATTATTTCTAGTCTTTTCTATCCTAAACATGGCTATAATGCATATCTTTAGCTTTTCTGTGTCTCTGCATTTCTGTATAAACTTTAGGATCAGCTTATCAGTTTATGCAAAAAGCCAACTGGGATTTTATTTTATTTTTTATATTTTACATGCACAAACTAGCCTTTATTGATTACAGTGGGATTAAAGAGAAGAGGGGGTACAACAACTCCCGGCCCTGGGGTGTAGTCCAGAAACCAAAATGGGATTTTGATAGGGATTGTGTCAAATCTGTAGATCATTTTGGGAAGTATTGCCATCTTAACATTAAGTCTTCCAATTTACTTAGGTCTTCTTTAATTTCTTTCAATGATGTTTTGTAGTTAGCAATGTACAAGTCTTATACTTCTTTTGTTAAATTTATTCTCCAAAATTTTATTCTTTTGAGTGTCATTTTAGTATTGTAAATAGAATTGTTTTCTTAACTTTATTTCCATCGTAATGAATATTCTTGAACATAGGCTCCCCCCCACCATGAGTGAGCATAACTGTTGGATAAATTCATAGATGTAGAGTTGCTAGGTTAAAGGCCATTTATATTTAACATTTTTATTTTATTTTTTAAATTTTTAAATTTTTAATTTTTTATTTATATATATATATATATATTTAGGATACACTGATTACATAAATGTTACACAGAAATTTTAGGAGTACCCATATGCCACCCTCCCACACCTCCCACCACCTCCCACATATATATGCTTCATCAGTGTGGCACAACGCCTGTGATAGATATACACATTTTGGGGCTTTGCCATCAAGCATGGACCACAGTTCAGACTGTAGACCACCCTCTCTCCCATACAGTTCTGCATGATACCTGATGATATAAAATGGCCTATATCCTCCATTGCAACATCACCCAGGACAATTCCCCAGTCCCCAAAACCCCCCCGTATTACACCTGCCCTTCCCTCTCCCTGCCCCCCAAAGAGTCCAGTGACCCTGGCTCCACATAATTTTGTAATTTCTTCCATTGCATGTATCACAAGTCTATAACAGGACACCAACAAGTCCATTCTAGTTAACATTTTTATTAATGTTGCCAAATTGTCCTCCAAAGATGTCCCAATTCACATAAACAGACTTTAAGAGTGACTTTAATAAGCTGTTTCTTGTAATATGTATTACAAAAGTTTTGAACTTTACCAATCTGGTAAGAGAAAAATGCTATTTCCCTTTATTTAAATTGCTTATTCAATTATATATATGACTGTTTTTTCTGAAAGTAATTTGTATTCCTTTTTGTATGGGTTACCCCTTTAAGAAAGCCTTTTCCAGCGTGTCTATTGGCAAATGATTCATTAATACTCATGCATCAGTCAAGCATCAATCTCTTTGGATTTTATTTTCTTGGTTGTGAACTTTTAAGTTCACAATACTTTTCACACAACACTTTTAAGATACTATGATTTACAGTCATTGGAAATGACTTCTTAAAAACAAGTGACAAAGATTTGTATCGTGTCTGCAGAAGACTTCACATGTTTGTATCCGTGCACTTTCTAATGGAATTGGAACCTGAACAGTGTTACATTCAATAAAATAATCATTTATTGGATGTTGCTTTGGTGCCAGAATCTCTATTATAGTGAAGAACAAGATACTGGTCCTGCCTTCCTGAGTGTTCGTAGTCTGGTGGTGGCATCTGAAAGCATGGTGGATGGAGGGGTTCAATTTGGCCATTGTCTTTCTTCTTCCTTTTTTTTTATTTTTTTACAGAGGTGCCCTGCATAGTTGTTGATGCTTTTGCTTGGCTTTGAAGGCTGATTCTGATAGGTCAAGAAAGAAGGGAGGTAGAGAAGGCTGAAGAAGAAAGTGTGAGGAAAAGCCAGAGGGTAAAAGTGCTTGGCAAATTCCAGGAATGTTGAGGTGTTGGTAAGAATAGAGTATACCATGTGGTGGAACTGTTAGAAAGTGGCTCCAGGAAGGGAAGATGAGGACGTAGTATGTAATGGCTTGGCTATGATGCCTAACATGTTTGATTCTTGTCCTTTTGCATTGTATTGTATTGAAAGTATTGATGATTTTGAAGGATGTGATTTTAATGTGGAGGCCTACTCAATAGTGATGATGAAGATGATGGTAGCTAAGCTCAGCTCTATTTAAATATTGACTCATTCAGCCTTCCAACTTCTGTATAGGGGTCTATTATTAGATGATATGTACACATTTGAAACTGGAGTTTCCTAATGCTTATTTCATATAAGTGAGTTTATAGAGTATTTGTCCTTTTGTGTCCAGCTTATTTCACTCAGCATGATGTCTTCAAGGTTCATCCATGTTGTAGCATATACCATAACTTCATTCTTTTTTGTGGCCGAATAATATTCTGTTGTATGTACATACCACATCTTGTTTATCCATTCATCTGTTCGTGGATACTTGGGCTGTTATGAACATCAGTGAGCAAATACCTGTTTGAGTCCCTGCTTTCAATTCTTTTGGGCATATACCTAGAAAAGTGATTACTGGGTAATATGGTAAACTATACTTAACTTTCTGAGGAATTGCCAAACTGTGTTCCACAGTGGCTGCCCCAGTTTACATTCCTACCAACAATGTACGAGTGTTCCTATTTCCCCACATTTCTCCAACACTTGTTGTGTGTGTGTATGTGTGTGTGTTTTAAATAGTAGCTGTTCTAGTGGGTGTGAAATGGTATCTCATTTGTGGTTTTGCATTGCATTTCCCTGATGGCTTATGACATTGAGCATTTTTTCATTCTGTATGGGTCATTTGTATATCTTCTTTAGAGAAAAACAGTTATTTTTACAGAAATTTGTTTTACACGGTCACTAAACATCTCTGGAAAAATTAATCTTGATATGAGAGGTGTAATTTCCATTTTCAAAAGACAAGTTATTTCTAGAAAACCACAAAGCAAGATTTGAAAATCTTTGAAAGTCTGTTTTGTATCTACTTTTTATGATTCCAAAAGAAATGGCCAAAGTGCTCTTTCACGTTATTCAGGATGTTTCTTTCTAGAAATAATGGGTTGAATACAATATAACTCTTATGATGTCTGCTCCTCTCTGTGGATCTTAACGTTGAACTGAAAAACGTGCTTTTATGTAAACAGATGGCTTGAATTTAACCTACAATGGTATATGTGCTGTGAATCATCAGAGTGTAATGTGTATTGAAATGTCACATTAATTTCTTCACTTTTGGGCTGGTGGGGAAGGGTAGAAATCAATATTGATCAGATCAAATTAGGTAAAATGGGGTGAGACCGTGGCATATAAGATACTGTTACATTAGGGACATTTGTTAGGAATTATCGTCAAATGTGGTTTTCACTTTTATACTCTTTCTTTACTAGCTAGGAGGTTCAGGAAATATTTTTAAATTAAAAAAAAAAAGTTTGTATACCAATATCTTCCTTAATTTCCTTATCTCTCATAAAGCACCACATCAACTTCTCTACACAAATCAATGCTAAATAAATAAAAATTCATGGTAGAGCCTTTGGCAAATTAGAATACATTTTTTTTCATTATTACTAGGTATTGGAAAACTCACCAGCCTCCTTGCACAAACTCCCTGATTCATCATCTTAATGTAATAGTCCTAGAGGCGCATGACAGCACCTAAGTAAAATCTGCCATTTATGTAGAGAAAAGATTATTGTAGGTTGCTTGGATTATCATGCTTTGTTGAAAGTACACAAAAAGAAATTGTTTTGTTAACATGAAGTTTAAAGAAATATAATCAGCATGAGCATAATTGATTTGCAAGTTTATCTTCACCAATTATTATATATATTCTTAAATTTTGTTTTTGAATAACTTTTTTTGTAAAAATCAAAGTATACTTATTTGATACATTTTTAATGTACTTAAACCTAGTAAAAAATGAACAAATCATCATCCATAATCTTACCACCTAGAGATAATAACTGTGTAAGGAAATAAATGAACTCTGAAAGACAAATCTTGGATTTGAGCCGTCTTTACTATTTGTCTTTGTGTAAGTTACTTAACTTTTCTGAGCCTCAGTTTCTTCATCTATAAGATGGAAATAATAATAGAATTTACCTTATACGTTGCTGTGAGGTAATGGTTTGAAAGTGCTTAGTTGTCTCTGCCACCTGGTAAATATTGAATATATGGTCACTTGTTATTTCCTTCTAGTCTTTTTTTCTGAGCATACCCTTTTTATAGTTAAGAGTGTACCCTAAGTCCTTATAGTATTGTATGTTCTCTAGTTAAGAACATGCTATCCCTTGTTTTTTCACTTAATATCATATCATAAGCATTTTCTTGTGCTCTTTCCAATTGATGAACAGCTTTATCCTAAATCGTTGACCACATTTCTAATTATTTTCTTATAAATTTCTAGATATCCCTGACCAACTGATTGCAGCCCATTTACCTTACAGGCATACTCTGGCAGGAAAAGATAGATTCTGGAGATTTATCTTACAATCATGACCTCCTGGGGAATATTACCTACCTCACTGATGTGATCAAGCCTTACCAGGAGCTCAGTAGAGACAGGGCTTTGGAACTGAGCTTATTTGAATCCTGATTCTGCAACTTGGACAATATATTTTAGCCTCTTTGGGCCCCTCCTGTATAATAGGGTAATAATAGAACCTATTTCGTGAGGTTGTGGTAAAGATTAGACAGTTTGCTATATAATCCTGGCACATGGTAAGCACTTAATGCATGTTAGGCTGTATTGTTTATTATTATATTCAACACTTAAAGTTTGTTTCTGTAATTAAATATGAGAGATTGGCAGTGATAGTCACAAGTAATGTAAGAGGATGAACTTTATAATATCATAGAAAATAGGGCAATACAGATTTTTTTTTGATTCAGAATGGCTTGTTTATTTTCCTATTTTAAATATAACATTTTATCTGTTATAAATTTATCAGCCAAAATACAATATGGGAAGAGATATTTGATTTAATAAATCTTTATAAAAAACTTAATTTTTTAATCTTCAGTGATTCGAAAATAGGATGTTATTTTAAACCAAATTATTTTTGTGAAAAGACAAAAATGCTTTATGTTGTTTTTTTAAAACTTAAATTTAGGCAAACCCTGCAAATAATAATGCTAACATTTATAGAGAGTGTACCATGTGCTACACACTCTTCTAAGTATTTTTACTTATATTAATTCATTCAATCCTTACAACATCCTATGAGGAAGGTTCTACTATTGTCCCTATTTTATAGATGAAGAAATGGAGGCTCAGGTAAAAATAATTTGCTGAAGGTTATACAACTAAGGAGCAGATTCCAGCCCAGGTAGTCTGGCTTCAGAGCCCATGAGTTTATACCACTGTCTTGCTTAACTACATTCAGATAGAAAGAGAGTAGTAATTGATTAGATAAAATACCAATATGTTTATATTGAGTTTGTATTAGTTCAAGAATTTAATTAATATTCAATCAAGAGTAAGTTTTTAAAAATGCACCTCCTTTGTGAGAATATGTGTATGTGTGTAAAGCATTTCAATTAATTCATTTTTTTCCCTTTAGTTTTTCAGTTATGGAACAAAAATATTATATCAAAACTCTGAAGCTCCAGTGTCTAAATTCTTTCCACCCCTTCAAAAAGTGATGCTACCACCTAATAGTTTTCAAGGGAAAGTGGCGTTCATTACTGGGGGAGGAACTGGCCTTGGTAAAGGAATGACAACTGTTCTGTCCAGCCTCGGTGCTCAGTGTGT
>PVKH010038717.1:0-11285 GCA_004027955.1 Chaetophractus vellerosus | reverse complement strand
GCTTATACTATTTTACATTCCCACCAACAATGTACTAAGGTTCCTATTTCTCTGTATCTTTGCAAGCACTTGTTATTTTCCATTTTTCAGATAATATAATAGCCACTTTAGTGGGTGTGAGATGGCATCTCATTGTGGTTTTTATTCTCATTTCCCTAATTGCTAATAATGTTGAGCATCTTTTTATATGCATATTGGCAATTTGTATATCTTTGGAGAATTGTCTAAGTTCTTTACCCATTTTTTAATTGGTTTGTCTTTCTGTCCTTGAGTTGCAATTTTTCATATATTCTGGATATTAAACTTTTATCAGATGTATGTTTTCCAAATATATTCTCCCATTCTGTTGGTTGTCTTTTTACTTTCTTGGTAATGTCCTTTGATGCATAAGAGCTTTTAATTTTGATGAAGTTCAATTTGTCTATTTTTTCTTTTGTTGTTCATGCATTTGGTGTTAAGTTTAAGAACCCATAGATAGTTCCCTATGCTTTTGTCTAAGTTTTATAGTTCTTGCTCTTATTTTTAGATCATTGATTTTTATAATGTTTTTGATTTAATGATTATTGCTAAAAATAGATTTAAAGTACCTAATAATAATAAAAGAACAAATTTATTCTAACTGTGGTATGCCTTTCAGTGTATGATGTGGCCCTCAAATTGAGTCATTTTCAAGTTTATGAGGAGTGCAATGACTTGCTATCTTTTGCCACACCTTTAAAAATTGCCTTAAAAAAAGTGCAGTAACTACTACTTCTCTCATTTTGCTGTATTCTGAGGTCAAGGACTGAAACCTCCTACTCTCTTCATTTACTCCCCCTCAAACAAACAAACCTATCCAAGCATCATCATTTTTACTGACTTATTTTTAAGAATGGGCCATTTTTTACATTTTTGAGTGCTTATGATGTGGCGGGCACTGTACTAAGTGCTTTATATGTATTAACTCATTAAATCCTCACAGCAATCTGATAAGGAAATACGGTAAAATTATTATTGCCCCCATTTTACAGTTGAGGAAACAGAGGTGAAGAGAGGTTAAGTAATTTGTCCAAAGTTGCATGGCTAGTAAATGGGATAGGAACCAAGGCAGTGTGACTCCTCGATGGCTGAGATAGTCCTCCTCCCTGAATTCAGTTATTACAGATGATGCACTTGGTTCCAGTCCTCCCAGTAACCTCCTTCCACTCAATGCAGGGCACAATTATGATGAACTGTTGATTCAGATGCCCACAAACCAAACCAAAACAAAACAAAAAACCCCATAACAACAACGAAATAGGTGATGCATGCCTTGAGCCCTTTTGTATTAATATGAGCCTGGCCTCATATCAGGAGCTGATACAATGAACATGAAAATGTTCTGGTCTCTGTCCAGGAGGTCACACCTTAGAAGGGGAACATGGTCTTTCAGCAGGAAGAGAGAGACCCACAGGGGTACATAGAAAAAGGGTGAGTCAGTTTTGCCTGGGGGTGAATGTCTGGGTTTGAAAAGACCCTATAAAATAGATTACCTTTGAGCAGGGCCTGGATAAATGGAAAGAATTTTGACAAGTGACTAAATACAGAGAGGTTTGGAAATAGTTTTGTTTTGGTAAATCTATACTTTAGGAACCTGATGCCAGTAAGAGAGGCTGATTGAAGGAGTCTCAGGATCAGGATACCCACTGTAATAGTGAGGCAGAGGTGGAAAATGTGTATTCTTGGGATAGATTTGGACCACAGTCATGTTTTATTTGACCTTCATAGTATTGGCTAACATGAAAAATCAGAACCTTTCCCATATCACTCAGGATTTCTATCTTCTCTTAAAAAAAAAAAAAAGCTGTAATCCTACAGCTTCCTTTGTGTATTAGTAAGGGTAGGCTATGCTATGATAACCTAGACCCAAGCATGTAATGAATTAACACAGCAAAACGTTGCTTCTTACTCATGTCAAAATCCACATATCAATGTAGTTTAGGCAACTCTTCTCCAAGTAGTGACCCAGTGCCTAGGCTCCTTCCATTCTGTTTCTCTGCCATAATCGTTACATGGCTCCCAAGGTCTTCCTGGATCTCTTCTCCATTTCAGTTGGGGGAAAAGAAAGAGTACAGGACTAAGTGGAAAATTTTTGATGGGTCAGGCCTGGATATAGTATTCAGTCCTTCTGCCCACATTCTGCTGGCCAGAAATCAGTCCCATGAGGAAAGAAGCTTGGAAATATAGCCTAGCAGGAAGAAAAGGAAATAGAGTTTGGTGAGCACATAGCAACCACAAATGTCTTCTCCAATTTACCATAGTTCCCACTCAGGCTTTGTCTATTTGTATCTATTGATACAAAAATCTGTAGGCATATGAGTTTGCAATCCCCAATTTAGGTGTTTGTGGAAATTACCCAAATGTGGAGTTGGACAGGCTTATGTTTGAAAGCTAGTTGGCCACCGTATACTTTAAGAGAGAGCAAAACACAGTGATTTAAATGAGATAGAAGCATATTTCTCCCTCACCTTAAAGTCCAATTTGGTACTTGATCCCAGGAAAAGGCTAGCTCTAATCCGTGAGGTCATCCAGGAAGCTAATCTCCTTCTGTGCTGCTGTTCTGTCATTCCCTAAGGTATTGCCCTGGTCATGTGGTTGAAGATGGTTCACCGTCACCAGCAGTGGGAAGGAGGAAGGAGGAAGTGGAAGGCCTGACCCAGAAATTAATCACATCCCTTCTTCCTACTCACATACCAATAGCCAAAATATGGTCACATGGCCCTCAAAACTCCATGGAAGCCTGGAATGTGGGACCTTTTTCTGGACAGTCATGTGGTCAGTTATAACTCAGGGAAATCTATAACTAAAAGAAGAAAAGAGGGACAATTATCAGTCGGCCACAAAGACTTAATACTTGTGTGGCAGTGGAAAAATTATTTAATCTCTTTGTGTCCTAGTGTCTTTATCTGTAAGAAGGTGGTAATAGTACCATCTTGTATCTGTTAGGAATGTGCTACAAGTAACAGAAAATCTACTTACAGTGGATTAAACAAATAGTTGATTTTTCTTATATAACAAGAGTTCTGAAGGTAGGTTGCTGTTTAGGAGATTGATAAAATTTGGGAAAATATTTCTGTGATTTTTTTTCCCCCTTTCTCTCATGAAGCTCAAGCTTCAACCATCACATCCACATTCAAGGCAAGAGGAAGTGGAATGAGGGCGGTACCACTTGCATCTTTCACCTTTAGCAGAAAAAGCAAACATCTTCCCAGAGCCCCCAGACATTCAGTGAATGGTAAATACATACTATCTCAAAAAAGGTACATAATCACACTGAACCTCAGTTTCTCCATTTTTTATATGGGGATACCAATATCTATCTCAGGGGTTGTTATGGGAACCAATGAAATAACAGTGTTCATATGTCTAGAACACGGCCTGAAATAGGATAGTTGCTCATCAAAGGAAAGGAATTACCATTCCAGGCAGAAGAAAGAGCTCCAGCTTTGACAGTTCTGTTTGAACTTTTCTCCAAAGGCTTACCCTCTTTGGACCTGTTTCTTCATCTTGAAAAATGGGGATAATCGTCCCTTCCTTATAGGGCTATCGTGAAGATTAAGTGGAATTATGTATGTTAAGTACCTGGCTCATAGGAGCAATTCTTTTGAAGTTTTCGTTGGAACCACCCTGAATTTACCTGGGGTGAGTAGGAGAGAACTGGAGATGCTGGGTGCGTATTGCTGAGCCAGCTTCTCTCAGCACACTCGCTCAGCGGGATAGGACTACAGAATCATGACGAGTGGGGCAAGAACACTAACACAGAGGCATGATGGGAAAGCAAACACACTCCAGATCAATAAAGGAAGCATAAGCCTAAGGACCAGATCCACCTTCTCTGCCTGAGATGGGGGCAGCTAGTCAGGTGAATTGGAGCACCCAACAGCAGCAGTGAACTCTGATGGCCTAGAGATGACCCGCAGACACTGGCAGGGTCCTGTCAGACCCGCATGGACCATTTTCAGGATAACAGAAAGCCCGGGGCAGGGCTCTGGAGGACAGCTTCTTAAGCAGAGCAGCTGTGGTGGAGCAAGCGGGCCTGCAGTGCAGACGTGGGTGAGGTCAGCTTCATGAACTAGCGGGAGCCTGGAGGTAACTACTGTGAGTACTTTTTTACTGGGGAACTTTTGGCGACTAGAGGAAGAGGGTCTTTCCTCCCTATAACTCCCGGAGAGGCTGTTGGGGAAAGAAATATTGAGGGAACAAGAGTCAACATAGTTCAGTGTTTATCCCAACCAGCCCTCTCCCCACCTTTTCTTCTTTTCTTCTTCTTCTTTTATCTGACAGCTTTATTGAGAAACAATTCACATATCATAAAATTTACCCATTCAAGTGTACAATTCAATGGCTTTTAGTATATTCAGAGCTGTATAGCTATCACCACCATCTAATTCCAGAACATTTTCATTGCCTTCTAAAAACACCCTGACCTATTTATTAGCAGTTATTCCCTATTTGAGTTTTTCAGTTGCTAAAACAAATACAATGGGTTGTCTTCTCCTGGGTCAATGTCTTCTGGCTCGTCAGCAATGCTTGGATTCCTTGGCTCTTCCCTCACATGCCAATGCGCATGGCAATGTCTTCTCCTTTCTCCTCCTATTTCTGTTGACTTCCAGCTTCTGTCTTCTCCCAGTGGCTTCTCTCTCCATTTGACTTTCACTCTACTTAAAAGGCCTCCAGTAATCTAACTGATTCAGTTGGCCAGGCCATAACTGAAGTACCATTATGAAGAGATCTTACTTACAATGGGTCCAATGGGTCCACATTCTCCAGAATGCAGACCAAGAGCAAGAACATGTCCAAACTGGGGCACACAATTCAATTCACCACATTCCCTTATCCCCACTCCTCCCAGCCCCTGGTAAGCATCAATCTACTTTCTGTCTCTATAGATTTACATATTGTGGTGGTTGAAGCTATATGTATCCCAGAAAAATATGTTCTTGAATTTAATACAAGGGAGTGGATTGGCTGAAGCTGTTTAGTGCCTGCTTCCTACATAGGAGGTCCCAGGTTTGGTCCCTGGTGCCTCCTAGGGAAAAAAAGCAAACAAGCCAACAAATGAGAAAACCAACTCAGGGGAGCTGATGTGGCTCAGTGGTTGAGTGCCAGCTTCCCACAGGGTTCATTCTCACAGTCCAGGCACCTAAAAACAAACAAACAAACAAATAATAAATTTAATACATTCCTGAGGGTGTAAACCCATTGTAAGTAGGGCATTTTGAAGAGGATCCTTCAGTTAAGGTGTGACCCACCTCATTCAGAAAGGGTCTGAATCCTATTACTGGAGTTCTTTATAAATGGGATGAATACAGAGAGAAATAGAGAGAAAGCTATGGGAGCAAGAAGCTGAAATCAATGAAACCCACCAGAGAAGGAGGAGACCAGCAGATGCTGCCATGTGCCTTGCCATGTGACAAGGGTCCCTGGCAGCCTGCCTTTGGGAAGAAAGCATTGCCTCGATGATGCCTTGATTTGGACATTTTCCTGGGCTCAAAACCATGAGCAAATAAATTCCCGTCATTGAAACCAAAGCATTTCATGGTATTTACTTAGAGCAGTGGGGGAAACTAAAACACCTATTCTGGACATTTCATATAAATGGAATCATACAACATGTGGTCTTTTATGACTGGCTTTTCTTCACTTATCATAATGTTTTCAAGCTTCTATGCTGTAGCATGTATCAGTACTTCATTTCTTTTTACTGGTGAATAAAATACCCTACATTTTATATATCCACTCATCAACTGATGGGCATTTAAGTTGTTTCCACCTTTTGGATTTTATGAATAATGCATCTATGAACATTGTGTACAAATTTTTGCATGAACATATGTTTTTCTTTCTCTTGGGCATATACCTAGGAGTGGAATAGCTGGGCTATTTGGTAACTCTATGTTTAACCTTTTGAGGTACGGCCAGACCTTTTTCCAAAGTGACTGCATTATTTTACAATCCTACCAGCAGTGTGTGAGGGTTCCAATTTCTCCAAATTTTTACCAACACATGTTATTATCTGTTTTTTTTCTCTTATTGTTATAGCTATCTTAGTGCGTGTGAAGTAAAATCTCACTGAGGTTTAATTTGCATTTCCCTGATGACTAACAAAATTGAGCCTCCCACCTTTTCTTACAAGCAAGTTGAGTGGTTCCTTCTGTAGGAAATGGAGAACATGATGCTTTTGGGGGACAGGGAGAGGAAGGGCCCTGCCACATCTTAAATTCGCCTTTGGGACTGGACAGATCTTGTGTTCAAGCATTCAGAGAAGGGGTTGCTGGCAATTTGTGTTTGGTTTTTCCAACTTAGGATACAAAGACTTTTGTTGTCTCTGCCAAGGCTGAAGGATGGAGGCTCCTGCTGCAAGTCGAAAGTTGGTCCAAGAGGCAAGGTTGTTAATTTAGTTAAATGTTCATTAGTGTTAAGTTGCTACATTTGACTTTGTTGGAAACAAGGTTTATGAACAAGCGCAGGAATTCATGAAGTTCCCTAGCAAAACTTAGGCAGAAGAGGACTTGACATTTAGAGCTTTGGTTCCCAACCTCTTGCTGAGTTCTTTTTTCTAGGAGCATGATGTAATTAAAGACGCCAAATTGCTGGCAGTGAGTGAGCATACGGTTTCATGACCATCTCAGTGGAAATAGACGGACTTGCTCTCTCTTCTTCTAGTACCTGGGCACCTGAGCACTGAGGTCATGAAGGCCCCATCCCAAGCACCAGGGAGAGGAAATGAGCTCTTTTACCAGAGCGCTCTGTTTTTTTTTTTAAAGCACTAAATTCACTTCTGCCTCCTCCCCGACAATTCCCACTTCTTTTCCCTCCACAACCATAAAACAACATAATAGAGCTAGATCTTATGATATCTTGCCCTAAACACTCTTCACAAGGAATTCTCTCTGGGTTAGTTCAGGGAGCTAAGATGGAAAAAACTCTTCCTCCCACCCCTGCCCTGGGCAGAGTGAGAAATGATGGGAATGACTTCTTAGCCTTCGGGTGGGGAAGAACTCCCCTGGAAGAAGCAGTAACTCATGGCTCTGCTGGTTGTTCTTTGCAGTGGGGGAACCTAGTATCTGCAAATCCACCATCTCAACAGCATTCTTATGATCCCCTAATGGGGAGGTTGAAGAAGAGGACGGGTGGGGAGGGTGGAAGCTGGTTTCCAATGGGAATGCAGTCCTCCGGATTATCTGCTTCTCTGAAATGCCTGGAATTTTCTTCTTCAAAGAAATGCTAAGTGGAAACTGACTTTCAGGTATACTGAAAACGTCTACAGACTTTGTGCAACTTCTGGGTTTAAGCTCTCAAGTACATGAAAAAAATCTGTAAGAGCTATCACACTCTGTGTCTGTTTTGGGTAAACTCCCAGCCATGAAAGGCACAAGTCCTGCTCTGTGGAGAAGCAAGTTGGCGGTCTCTCTCATGTTGGTCAAGGATGAGGAGTAAAGGTGGAAGGGGTTATCTTAAAATTCAGGGAATGAAGTAGACACACGCATGTGTTGCAATTCAGGACCAAAAGCTTTCTTGATGTGCTATTGAATGACTTGAGACCAAATATGCTAGCGATGAAAAAAAGAGGGTGGGAAAAAGCAGTTTTTTTTTTTTTTTCTGGGATGTTCTTGGGTAAATGGTAGGGGTGGTGTGGGGAAAGAGGACAAATGGCACCATGAGAACATATCTTTCTTCTAAAGACTGGCAGTCAGATGGAAAAAGGAATAGTTCAGTCCCCAAACCAGCTCCAATGCTATGATTTTTTCTAAAGTCAAGAATTTATTTTTCAATCTCAACTTTTTAAAACATCTTGGTCTTTTCCCAACTGTATTCCTCCAGTCACCAACAGTTGATGATTAGCTTTTCTTCTGCAGTGAAGGGATGGGAGGGGAGGGAGAAGAGGCAGTGGAGAAGCTACAAACAGTTTGCAATACTGGTCCCCATGGTCCAGGAATCCAGAAATCAAAGACTTTCCTGCTCATCGCTCTGTTATAATTAATCCTTTTGGATTCTTGGAAGGATTAAAATAATTTACATGAAAAGTTTTCTTTATCAAGTTCACGTTGTTAATCCACTTGCTGGAGGGATCCTAGTCTCATTGAAATGTTAATGAGTTCTTAGACTGAAAATTGAAATGTATGTAACATATTTGTAGCCTTTAGCAAAACTATGTGGGAAGTTAGAATGCTACAACTATACTGATTATTTAAAAGGAAAACTATTTACATGCCAAAGTTGATATAAAATCATTCTTCTATATGAATAAAAAAAAATAAACACAATCTTCTGGAAGAGGTTTGTCTAATAGTCTGGTAAAGAATCATTTCACAGAGGAGAGAGATGTAAACGTATTTATATATCTTCCATTGAAACTCACGCCATTTTATTTTGCAAATGAGATTTCGAAATATTAAACAAATGTAAATAATTTCCAGTGTATACTTAAAAATCACAAAAAGATGGGTTAAATTGCTTGTATATGTCCATTATAAATATGGACTGTGACCATAGCTTTAAAATCAAAAGCAGGGCACATACTTTGCTTGACAGTGTTTATAGTCATTCATTTCATGTGCATTGCTTGAGTGCTTACTATGTGCCAAGTACTGAGCTAGTTTCTGGGTATACACCAAAGAACTAGAATCACACATGGGGATCATAGAGCAGAATATAATAAAAATAGAAACTGCCTCAGAAAACCTAGATTGGCTGATATATAATTATAAATCATGCCTAGTTGGATATTGCAAATATTACTATGTCTTCTGATTAAATTTAATGAGTAATTTTTTGTGTGTGACAAAACGTGAGCATCTGTACATGGGTTTCCACATGGGGTATAAAATAGTATACATATATTGTGCTTATGGACTCTTGTTAATGTAAATCCCTAATGCCTACAATTTAGAAATGGCTTGCATTCCAGAAGTTTGTTTACAAGACACTTGTTTGGTGGTTGGTTTCCAAAGCCAATCAGCAAAAATCTATCTGACTTATAAAGTAGCTGAAACAAAGTCCTGGGCCTTATAATTAAAACAAACCACTGCGTTTAATAGTGTTTCTAAGGTTTGAGAATATCTGGAGTTCAATTTGGAGTGCCAGGAGTACATTTCTCCTAGAAGCAAGAAAAATTACCCCCCCCCCCCAGTTCCAAGATAATCAATGGTGTATTACTTAAGCAGGGGCTGATCAGGTTTTATGGTAGCCTGAAGATTGTACCACTTGGGGAGCCCTCTTTTAATGAAAATAATTCACAATTATGAATACAAAATTAGGTGTGGGACCTTGGAAGGCACCTGGGCAAGTGAGGACCCCTGAAGTTCTAAGCTCTATTAACATCCCAGGAAAGACCCACTGCAGGGTCAGGTCAGAAGTGAAAACTGATGGATGGAAATGAAGATTAGTGGGGAGCAGTTAAAGAAATAAGAGGGGTAGACACCAGGACTCTTCCATAGTCAGTGTAAGCTGGTGGTGTGTTTAACAGCTGGGTCGTTTCTGTGCCAGGGATGGTTTGGATAGTTGGGGTGAAGGGCATGTTGTTGGAGGGACAGGGCCTTTGGGATAGCAGGATGGGATCACATGTGGGAAATTAAAGTATCAGTAAAGTGTGGGTACTGCACCAAAGCCAAAACTGGGTTGGGGGGTGGAGGGATGGGGAACAGATTCTGCAGCTGAAGTGATGGGATGGAGCCGAGGCATTCAGGCTAGCTTCCTATTGCTGGTATTGAGGTGCAAGGATTGGGTTAGCACCAGGGAAGGGAATTATGAGAGAAGAAGGGAGGCGCAGTCTCACCTGCAGCAGATAGAGGAAAGAAGCCACAGGTACAAGGGTGGTGACTTAGGGTGGGGTCCCCTCCACGCCAATAGGACAGTGATGTAGGGCCATGCAAAGGTCAGAAGCCACGAGTTAGGTGTGGCCTATATCACATAGAATGATAACACTCAAACCAGGCCAGAGCGTGATGGATGCATAAGGATAGAGAAAGCTCCATCATTCCAGATGAATTAAAACAATCTATAATTCATCTGCAGAAGTTAGGCTTATGATGAACTTTATTGAGCACCCTGTGGTGGCAAGAGATTGGCCCACAATCTTCAAATAAAAGCCACAGGCTTGGTCAACAGTAATTGTCTTTCCTGATGAACAAGTGAAGTGGGATTTTGATTTCTTACATGAGAACAGCTTGAAACTAAGCCAATTGAGAAGTGAAGATTTTGTTCTTGAGCACCACACGGTCATTTTCCCCGAAAACCTCTGTCAGGGAAAAGCTCCGAATGTTTGCCTTCTCCTGTAGCAAGGGTGGCTAATTCACTTGTGGGCTCCTCAGTCCTGAGCTGCTATGGCGAGGAGTCTGACGAGAAGGGGTGTCCACATTTACTGTTCTCTGTATTCTGATTCTGAAAAGAATGCAAAGGCCATTATTCCTAAGTGTATGTCTACAAATAGCATCCCTTTAGCACTAGGTAATGATAAAGAATGGTAATTATGAAATACAGGGGTGTGGTACAAAAGACTAACCAAAGGGCCAGTGTGTTAGAAGTTCCACAATCTTAATCTAAGGTTACGTATTATTTTAAAGACTACAGAGATGTCTTTCTTATTCAAAACAAGAAACAGAAAATGTGTATTTACAAATTGTATCAGTCATGCTCCCTGGCCAGAAGAACAAACCATTCCAGGTCTTTCTGACAGAAGAAATTTGATATAGTGAATTGGTTACATAGAAGATGGAAGAGTCGAGAAGCCAAATATGGGCTGATGGAAATCAACAGCAACAGAAAGACATTGTTTCCGCCTTAAGACTGGAAGGATATAGGAGGAAGTGGCATGATCAGAGCCCAGAAACTGGAATTCCCTAGTGGGAGCTAGAACCATACTGGGGGCTTTCCAGTGGTAGCTGAGACCACTCAGCTGGTAGAAATACCATGGGAAGTAGAGAGAGAAAATACCCCAGTTTCTCTCTTCCTATCACCCTTCAATCTAGTGCCCATGCCTTCCATTAGCCAAACCAAATTGGAAACCAGAAGTCAAAAGAGCCTGGAAAAGTAGTTTCTTGCAACCAACATACTATGAGAGCAAACTGAAAGTTGACTGAACATCACAGAGCATTTAAATTTTGTATAGTGCAGAATGATACCCAACTGAGTTGAAAATAGTAACACATTAAGATATTATCAGTCTTTCATTATTTTCATAAGGTAACAGGAAAATATTACTCTATCACTATTGAAATCTCTGAACTTTGTTTTCATTACTTTTATTTTTATTTTTTAAATTAAAA
>PVKH010038716.1:0-11286 GCA_004027955.1 Chaetophractus vellerosus | reverse complement strand
TGTGGTTAACAGCAATACTATAATATTCATGCATCTATGCCAAAGATATAGTGTTGATAATGGGGGAGTATGGAAATAATGTGCCAGGGTACGCTATGGACCATGGTTGGTGTTAACAGTCTGATGATGATATCTCACAATCTGTAACAAATGTTCCACCACAGTGTGGTAAGTTGATAGAGGGGTGTTGTACGGGAATTCTGCACATGTGCATGACTGTTTTGTAAGTTCACAACTTCTGTGTTAAAAATATATTTTAAAAAAATAACAGGGTGGGTTGGGGGGAAAATACACCAAATATAAGATATGGACTATATTTAGTAGCAACATTTTGACGATATTCTTTCATAATTTGTAACAAATGTCTCACAACAATTCAAGGTGGTAGAGGTAGTTGACGTATGTGACCCCTGTAGGACATTATACTTGTTTGCTTTGTAAGCTCACAACCTTTACTATGTACTTACTGTTTATGTATGTTCACATATAAATGATATAAAAACAATAATAATAATGGGGGGGGGAATACACCAAATGCAAGGTACTTTGGTTAGTAGTAATATTTTGAGGATGTTTCACAACAATGCAAAGTACTGGTGGTAGGGTAAAGTATGAGAGCCCTGTATTATGTTTTGTATGTTTGTTTTGTAAATTGACAACTACTATTACACACTTATTGTTTTTTATGTATGTTTATGTATGAGTGATTACTTCAATAAATTTTAAAATATGGGGGGAAAAAAAAACAAGAAAAAGTCCCTTGTCTAATGCAGAAGAAAACAAAATAGTTGTAGTACTAGGTAATAAATACTATGGTAGGCAGGGTTTCTCAACCTTGGCACTACTGACATTTTGGGCTGGATAATTCTTTGTTATCAGGGGCTGTTCTGTGTATTGTAGGATGGTTAGCAACATACCTGGCCTCTACTCACTAGATTCCAGGATTACTCCTTTCCCACCCTCCACTGATTGTGACAACCCAAAATGTCTGCAGACATTACCAAACATCCAGGGGTGTGAGTGAGGGTAGGGGTAGGGGTTGGGTAGGGTAGAAATATACAGACACTATGGGACTGACCACAAAGAATGAGACTGTATCAGATAGGGTGGTGGGTTCAAGGAATTTCTAGAAGTGTTGATACTTTAGCTGAGTTTTTACAGGGGCCAGTTATTGAGAATTTTCAGGAATTTAAAAATGAGATTATATGGTGATTACAGCAAATTTGTTTTTAATAATATAAAAGACATGCTCATGAATATGGTAGAGAAGGGGAAACAAGGTAAAAGAAGGTATAGGAAAGAGGATGAATAACGGGGTATCGTCCCCAAGGAGATGGGAAGAAATTCAAAGTGTAAGGTGGGGGGGAGAGAGAGAACAGATTAGAAAACAGTTAAAACCCTCACTGAGCGTTTTTCTTCACTAAGGAAAGAGGAAGAGATGGTTGCAGATGCAGATACGTCTCCTGACCCCGAGCCTTAACAACTAAACTAAATTTAAACTTCTTTCGAGCATGTCCATGCTTGCTCATATCTCAGCAAAGGAAAAGAAAAAAAAAAAAAAAACTAATACAATGCTTTCCTGGGGACTCAAAAAATATGAATTAAAAAAAAAAAAAGAAGAAGCTACTGAGATGCTTTTTCCCACTTCACCTATCACCTTTACTAGTCCCAAGGAACCTGCGATGGGACTAGGGTCGGGGAAGGTAACCAGAAACGCCCGGTGCTTGGGGGATACCACTTTCACACCCAATATCCGGGCAAATATTGCACACCACGCCGAAGAAGGGCGGGTTCCACGGCGTTCTTCTCCGGAGGGTAGATCTGTAGTCCCAACCTCCGCAAAACGCCCAACGCCTCGGGGCAGCGGGGTGGGCGGGACCTTGAGCAGAACAGAACGTTCAGGCCTCTGCCGCGCCGGGCGAGCCCCGCCGGGACCTCACGCCCCAGGACGCCGCTACCCTGGACACGGCCGCGCCGCCCGCCCTCGCTCTCTCCTCCTGACCCGAAGCCACGGCCGCGGCCCCTCCTCCCGCCAAACGACCCCAAGGCCTCCCCGCCTGCTCCAAACGACGGTAACGTAAAAGCTTGCTCACCGCACCAAGCCGTTACCACCCGCACCACCTCCTTAGACCCGCAGCGACTCGCGCCGGCCCCGCCTTCCCGGGCTTTCCCACAATTCCCCTCGTGCCCTCGCCCCGCCCCCTGGAGCCTGGGCTCGAGCGTGCGCAGAGGGTCGGATACAGTGCGGCGCGTGCTTGGCTGAGCGCCTTGGCAGGTGTGCAGAAACGAAATGTGACGATTCGCCCAGCTTCCGATGTGACCAAACTTCACATGAGACAACCCAAAACTTGCAGGGTCATTCTGACTCTTTCTGGTCCTCAAATAATAAAGCCTTGACTATTTCCCTGGAATCCCCTCAGAAACCATTTTACTCCTGGTATTTGCCTTGCCAGTGTCTAAAGACAAGCCGGGACCTTTGTATGATAACCGTGTGAGAAAGTTATTGTTTCTCTACCATGAACCGGCGAATGTAAACTGGTAACTGGTAATTTTGCGGGTTTTTTTTTTTTTTTTTTTTTTTTTTTTGGCAAGCCAGTCCTTCAGTCTACTCCCTTTCGCCCTTTGTAGGTAAACTTGCTTTTCTAAGTGTCTGGTTCTGAATCAATCTTTGGCGTGTGTCAGTATTGTCTGTCTTTAAATGTGCCCTGGCTTATAGAGAAGAAAGATTGTAAAGCTTTTACTATCCTTTGGTTCTCCTTCCTGTATGAACTTTGTTTCAGTGTCATGACCACTCTAAAATTGTAAAACAAAACAAATAATTTGGAAAGCCCACAAAAACACAAACAAATAAAACTTTTTCATTCGAAACAGCTCTGTGATCTCAAACATTATCCCAAAAACCCAGGTCAGGGGTTCTTAAACTTGGCTGAGCTTTGGAAACAATTAGGGAACACTTTAAAATATATACTGATTTCTGGGTGGTATTCTCCAGAGATCATTTAATTGGTGTGGAGTGCCTCCTGGGCATCAGGATTTTTTAAAGCACAAGGTACAACTCAGTGAAGATAGGTAACCACCAATCCAGATGCTAGGCAATGGGATCCTCACTCACAAGGTCAGATTACTAGCACTTCTTTCCCACAGTTTAATTTTTTGTTATCTCTATAATTTAAATTCTTAGCAGTCCAATCACTAAGTGCATCATCAAAATATTTACTTATGGAATGATTCTTTATAGTTGTGTTAGGGGTATATCCTCATCTGGCTCTAATATATTATAATCACTTATTAACCTTACTGTGCATTTTCCGTTGACACTTTTAGCTCCTCAAGTTTAGGGATCTTTGTTCTGTTCAATGATGGATCCTGATACCTAAGAGATGTTTAATAAATATTTGTTGACTGAATAAATAATACATGTAACAAAGTAAGTTACTCAAATAAGGCAAGTCATTCAGAATTACTGTTAATATCTGACAAGCTCCTTATGTGTTTTATATGTTCTGAATTCTAATGATCAATGAAAAACCACATGAATTTATTATTCCAAGGGTAAAATATTTTAATTAATGATGATTGTGAACAGTGCTAATTTTATATGCAAAACAATGGAGATCTCTCAAATAGTTAATTAAGGAAATATTCTGACAGTTAATATGAATCTTAAGCAATTAGCTAAGTCACTTTCAGTAGAACACTAGTGAACCTTTATAAACCAATAATGTCTATAAGATTTTCAGTAATATTTCAGTGCTGAATAATAAAGACTGGATTAAATCATAATTCTAATCTTTCTAGAATTGTGTGGCATATTATCATGCAAGCATTAAACAAAATAACCTTTAAGAGCTACACTTAAATGTGAGTTTTATAATTCTGTTTAGACCATGAGTCTTTCAACAAAAAGTTCTATTTGAGAATTTTCCCTGTCATGTGAAGATTAATTAAAAGAAGACCATGTATTGCCAACCATTTTTTGTTCTTTTTTTCTTTTTTCTTTTTTCTTTCTTTTTCTTTTTAATGCCAACTCTTTGTGGATGGGAAATTTTTTTTAAAAAGCATCATGTAATTAGCATTAACCATGGAACAAATATTGTAAAATAATTGTTCTGTCATGTACAAGATACTTAGTACAAGATGCATACTGAAAAGGCCGCTGGAATGAAAAAAAAACAACCCATAAGTACTATGACATCAAGCACCACGTCAGTCTTTCTAACTGTTGTACCCTCAGTGCTTAGCACAGTTCTTGGCCCGTAGTGGACACACTCAAAATGACAAAGCTGTTATTTAAAAATAAGATTAAGAGGGAGTGGATGTAGCCTAGTGGTTGAGCACCTGCTTCCCATGTATGAGGTCCTGGATTCAATCCCCAGTACCTCCTTAAAAAAAAAGAAAAAGAAAATTAGGTGATGGCAGGTTTTGCATTCTACAATAGCCATGGGATAATCTCAGGTACAGCATCATTGTTTTGTTTTTGTTTTTTTGACAAAAAGGACTTTATGGAAAAAATGAATGAAGTAAAATGAGTTATGAACAAAACCCCAGCCGCCGCCATTCCATATGTACACAACTCAGCGGTCTCCCTCGCCCCTTGTTCTCCAGGACCCATGATGGGGTGACACACATGGAGGCTGTGGTTGAGGGAAAGGCCCTGGGGGAGGGGGGCCATCTGCATGTGGTCATGCCAGAGATGACCCACATCCTGCTTCCTGCTGGCCCCCCTTCTGGAATGGGCCCATCATCTCTCAGGATAGAAATATTTGGCTTTATACCCTACAGCATCATCCAATTAGATCAGAGTTGTGTGGGGGGGTTGTGTTTGTTTTTGATTTTGTGGGGGGTTTTTTGCCCTAGAAAACCAGTGAGACAGGGTTTGGGGATCCTGAAAATTGGAGAAGAGTCTGGATAGACAAGGTTAAAGGGGCCCCAGGAAAATTGGCAGGATGAGGCCTAAGGTACAATTGGCCAATGAGAAATTCCCTCTGGTGGAATAGCCAAGAGCGTTTAAGACAGTGATTTCTAATATTCCATTTTAAGTATCACAGCCCTGCAATGTTTTCACCAATCCTTTAGTCCAAGTATCTTTGACTGACAGCAACTGTAGGAGGTGAGTTAGCAAGTAGAACTGAGAATGCAAACAGAGCTGAACTTAATCCCATTGTGAGATACCTCAGAATGACTGGAGTGGGCAGGGGTCTTCCCACCTTATGTAAGATGGGAATATGAGGGAACCAGCTGTGGCTCAGTTGGTAGGGCTCTGTTTTACCACATGGGAGGCCCTGGGTTCAGTTCCTAGGGCCTCCTTGAACAGGCAAGCCACCACGAGCGGCAAGCTGCCTTGAGCAGGCAAGCCACCACACGGTGAGCTGACTCAGAGGGATGCCGCAGCAGGGGGAGACAAGCAGACACAGAAGAACGCAAAAGCAAAAATGAACACAGCGAGAACAAGCAGCAAGGGGGAGATATATAAATTTAAAAATAAATAAAAAATAAATAAATAAATAAAGATGGGAATATGAGCTATTTTACTTAAGTTACCAAAAGGAAAAGGAAAACTTCTGAGATGATTGAAAAGCTTGGGGCTTCCTGTTAAGGTGGTAGTGCATTAAGATTGGATGCATGTGACAGGAAGCCAAAATAATAATAGCTTAAACCTGAGAGAAGAGGATGTCTCTTTCATGCAAAAGAAGACTGAATATAAGTAGTCCAGGACTGGTACAACAATTCCAGCTCAGAGCCAAGCTCCTTTTGCCTTGCTGCTTCACCATCTTCAGTACATGGCTTCAACTCAGAGTTCAAGATGGTTGCTCAAGCTCCAGCTATCTTGTCTGAAATCCAGCCAACAGGAAGGGGCTAGAGTGGGAATAATGTCCTTGCCCTCTAAGAACACTTCCTCTTACATGTCCTTGGCTAGGACTTAGTACATAGCCACTCCTGGCTGCAAGGGAGGCTGTAGATTTTATTTTTGACAGTCATGCTCATCTAAACACTGGGAGTTCAATGAATATGGAAGAAGAAGAAAAGAGCAGATATGCAGAGGCAACCAGCAGCCTCTTTTGAAAGAATAATGAATGAATAAATAAGTGAATAGAAATCCAGTTTCACTATAACATGAGGAAAAGCACTAGATTTTCTAATCCTGATTCTGCTACTTACTAAGAATGTCACCTGATAGGAGCCTTAGTTGTCTAGGTAAAATGGTGAAGATAAAAATGCCTCCCAGAGTGAGAACATGTAAAAGGCCTAGCTAGTACAGTGCTGGGACATGGTAAGAGTGTAATAAATGTTAATTCCTGCCCTCTCTCCTGCAAAAGCAAGGCCCAGGTCCTGGAAAATGGTCATGCTCTCTCCTACATCTCTGTCTTTCTGTCTCCCACCTGACTACCTGGAAGACCTCTGAAAAGATCTATACAGAGGACAAGTATTGGGCACTAGTCGATCAAGGTTAAGGTTGGTAGTAGGGAAGGTGAATTGCCTTTCCCACTGCAAAATGCAATCTGTATAATAAGTGAGACAAATATGAATTATTATCACAGTGGCTACCACAATACTTTACACACTTTAACTCACAAGCATGGTATTATTAGCCCCATTTTACTGATGAGGAAACGGAAGATTGAAATAAGTAAGAAATTTGCCCATACAGTCAGCAAATGGCAGAGCCTGGCTAGGTGTTTGGGTGATCTAACTTGAGACCCTGCACCTGTGACCACTGTGCTCTACTGACTTCCATATCTTGCTTATTTGACTGTGAGCTCCCTTGGGGAAAGTGGGACAAGGCCCTGTTTCATCCATCTGCCCTCTGTCATTTGCATGGGGTATCCTTTCATGCCTAGCATTTTCCTAGCATCTGGGGTCTAAACAATGTTTACAGATGACAAGCCTTGTGTACCTCTCCTTCCCTCAGCAACCACAGAAGCTGCAGCAAGGAGTCCTTATGCTCCTTGTGTATGTGGTCCAGGGGGACTGGTTATTGGGGACGATGCCACCAGTCTCTATTCAACCCCCCCCCACCCCCACCCCAGTCCATGTCTGATGCTCCTTCGCATTACAGGTGTACCAGGAAGAATTATTCTTTCTTCCTCTTGGCTAGAGAGACTTGGTCAGCCACCAGGGACCTCAGCAAGATACCACATTCTCCAAGCCATCTGGAAGCCAGAAGCATCACACCCAGCCCCACTCAAGACCTCCAGAGAAAAGGCAGGCGTCAGAGAGTTGAGGGAGGTGGGGATAAAAAGAAGGGACACATTTCAAATTTTCTCAAATGGCTTTAATTGGAGAATTGAATGCTCTAAACCACAGGGTCCAGCCTGGCTCTGTCGGACTGTGTATGGCTCCCAAAAGGGTCAGAGGAGGAATGCGTAATTGGGGTTGAGATAATGAGCCCTGGTCCCCCTGGTCTCCCATTCGAGAGTCTATTTGAAAGCAATTTATGGCTGCTGGATTAAGCCTGAAAATAATGACATTAGTGGCACCAAGCTACAGGTTCCTTTCTTTTCCTGATGCTAAATCTTCCTCCTATGAGGGGAGCTGTTTCAAAAACTATTCGGGGTTAGCAAGGGGAGGAATAATCAATAGCTTAAAAGGTGACCACACAAGCCAGAGCCCGCTCTCTTTGCCTAGAGGAGCCCGCACTAAATCATGGTGCGAATTTCCATCCTTCTCTCCCATTTCTCAGCAAGCTCTGTTCTTTCCCCCCATTTCTCAATAAACTAATTTTACCGGCCTAAAATAAAAACAAAACAAAACAAATTCAGGATCAAAGGGATCAAAATACAGCTCTGTAACTGCACTATCCATCCATAAGGAGGGAGTTGCTTGATACAGATACTAAGCTGGTCACAAAAAAAAACAAACAAAAAACAACGCTGGGGCCTGGAACTGCACCAGCTGGTTACTCTTGCCCAACCAGGGTCAAGGTCCTCCCAGACCCTGTTCTGAGAAGCTCTAGCCCCAGAAAAGACCAAATGTTCATTCCCTGATTTCCATGGCCTGACTTCTTTGAGCCCCCTAAGACAGGGGTGAATGGCAATTTGCCGAGCTGTGTACAATAACAGCCATTATAGTGATCTTGAATTTCTCTTCGCCGTTCTTCCTAAGAACAATTCACAGTAATAATGTCATCGTGTTTGCCTTCTCACCAAGAGAAGGCATATCCCTTCTCTTTACATTAAAGGGAAACAAGAGACCTGGAGAGGTAAAAAGGACTTGTCCATGGGTCTACCACACATCCAGGCAAAGAGCTACAGAGGGCTCCCACCTTTTCCATCTAGACCCCGTTTCTTAGTCTATATTGCCAAAATGCTGCCGGGCAAAGATTTCACTATTTCTCTGCATTTTTCTAATTTTCTTCTCATTTTCCCATATGCACATTTCTGGGTTTAGGAATCTTTCTCAGTGACTCAGTCTTCTTTCCTTCTCCAGCCAGGGCAGATCATACCCCAGCCATTGCCCTAGTGTCCCTTTCTGGCTCCAAGCTCTATTGGGTGGAAGACACCACATAGGCTGTGGCGATGTACTTCTTGCCATTTCCATAGGTGGTCTTGTCCCAGGTATAGGTCTTGATGGCCAGGGGATACCCACCCAGGCTTAACTGGCACCTGTGGGGAAGAATCACCAAATTATGGGGGCCCTCCACCTCCCCCGGCCTCTGTCCCCAGGCTGGAGGCAGCAAGCCCAACCCAAAGCAAAAGGGGTCCATCCTGTTTTAAAGGACCTCTAAGACAGAGCTGCCACTGCTTCCTTCAGCCACTACCCCCAGCTCGCCACCGGCAGGGAGCCCTTTCAAAATCTATTGCTTATTTTCTATCCCAGAGCAGTATTCCAGAGACCCAAAATCCTAGATTCTAGAGCAGGGGTTCTTAACAAGGGGTCAGTGAGCTTGAATTTAAATTAAAAAAAAACCATTATTCTTGTGGGGAAGTGTTGGTTTGGGTGTGATATATTTATTAAATAATACACAGTATAGTGAGGACTTAGTCAGGGATCCGTGGTTTTCACCTGATGGGCAAAGGGGTCCGTGGAACAAAAAAGGTTAAGAACCCCTGCTCTAGAGTGAACCTCCCAGAAATTAAATGATTGCCTAGGGTTGCATAGGTAGTAGGACTCAGAGATTCCTAGAGAACATGAGCCCCAGTGGTTTCAAACTGTACTCTTTGGGGCTCTAGGATACCCCAAGCAGCCACGTGAGCCAAATAGGTGGCACTCACAGCCCCAAGGCAATTCCCTCCCTGCCCCACCTTTTTACATATTAGGGTCCTGGGGAGAAAAGGGAGAAGTGGTTCTACTGCAAAGATGAAGTTTGGTGGCTACTGATCTAATCCAGCAATTTCATATTCCAAAAGTGAGAAAACTGAGGCCCAGGGAGGTAATTTGTCCCAGCCCACTCAGCCCTCAGCAGCAGGATCCAGGTCTCTGAGTCTCCCCGAGCTGAGGACAGCTTGTGGCCCCAGCCTGCTCTCTAAGCCTGGCTGGCCCAGTACTTACGTTTTGCCTGGTCTGGCGATGAAGCACAGGGAGTAGAGGGCAAACTCAAACTCAGGACTGCTGCCTATGAAAGCTGAGCCCACTTCCTTGTAGTAGCCGTCCCAATTGAACTGCATGGCTAGCACGTCAGGGTAAGAGTCCCACTGCGGAGAGGAGGGTGGCAAAGGGCAACAGTCAGCCAGAATTTGTTGAGAGTCCTTTGGGGGCCTGCATGGGCTCCCCAGGAACACTGGATTCCTTAAATAGACAGAGGAAACAGTCTGCCCTGCTAAAGTGACTGAGCTCCCCTCCAGACTGTCTGGAGCTGCCAGTGTCCATCTACCAGGGAGTCCAGAGGCAGCCTCCATGCAACCGGTCCCTGGGTACCCTCACATTTGGAAGGGAGGGACAATTTATTGTCCCCAAATTATTTCCTGGCCCAGGGCAATAAAGGCTTCTTTTAAAATAAAATGTATGCCAGGTTGAAACTTCTGGCAAACTCCACACTCTAAGGAAATTCAGGCAAGGAGTCATTTTCCTCTTGGGTTCTTCCCTCTAAGAGTCCTTCCCCACCCCCTACCCTCCCACTGAGATATGCTGCCCTCTGCCCCCTGCCATTCTCCAGCCTCCACTGTTGGAAGGGAATCCCAGTATCCTGACTAGCAAGATCTGCTCTACAGCAGACATGGAATCAGATTCCCAATCCCCATGAGGCTGCTGCTGAGTGACTCTTGCTGGCTGCTTGGAACAAAGAATAAGAGAGGCAGGCTTGGCCCTAACAAGGCTTTCCCAGCCCAAGGGTCAGTGCTCAGTACTCACAGGCCCATCATAGATGTGGCTGTAATAGTCAACCAGGCCCTCCTTCTCCTGCAGGTAGAAGCGGATCCAGTTGTGGAAGCCAGTCACTTTGCCTTTTTTTATTTCACCTGTAACAGTTAAAAAGTCCAAGGTGGGAAGAGGATGTGGCTCAAGCAATTGGGCTCCCATCTACCATATAGGAGGCCCAGGGTTCGATTCCCAGGGCCTCCGGGTGAAAAGCAAGCTGGCCCACGCAGAGTGCTGGCCCATGCAGAGTGCTGGCCGCTTGGAGTGCTGAGCTGGCCCGCGCAGGAGAGCTGGCACAGCAAGATGACGCAACAAAAAGAGATACAGAAGAGAGACAATAAGAGAAGCAGCAGACCAGGGAGCTGAGGTAGCGCAAGAGATTGAGCACCTCTCTCCACTCTGGAAGGTCCCAGGATCAGTTCCTGGTGCCACCTAAAGAGAAGACAAGCAGACACAGAAGAACACACAGAGAGCAGACAGCGAGCGCAAAACAAGGGCAGGAGGGGTGGGGGGAGAGAAATAAAAATTCTTAAAAAAAAAAAAAAGTCCAAGGTGGGCGATCTGGGTTTCCTACCCCTCCTTTGCCCTCCAACCCTCTACCCTACCCCATACCAAGGCTGTCTCCCTGTTCCAGTCTCTGATTCTTAAATGTCCACCTGCCTCTGACTCCCCGGGGTCCCTCCCATCTTATCTCTCACCTCAGGGAGCCCCACCTACCCCAGCTCAAGCCCTTGGAAGAATTCCTCCCCCAGGCTGACCCTAGTGACCACCCTGGAGTATTCCTCCAAGCCATTTCTCTAAGAATTAAGCCAGGCTTTAAAGAGCTTTATAGGGTTGGGGCAGTGTGGAGAAAGACCACGGCCCTCTTGGGAAGCAGCTTACCAAGCACTGGAAGCAGAGGACGGTTCATAGGTGGAAAAACTTGCCCCTGAACAACTCTCCCATCCTAGACAGACTCCTTGGGAGTCCCAGTACTTGGTGTTCTTTCACCCT
>PVKH010038715.1:0-11224 GCA_004027955.1 Chaetophractus vellerosus | reverse complement strand
GGGGGGGGGGGGGGGAGGGAAGATATGTAATAAAATAAATAAATCTTTTAAAAAAAAACAATACAATTTACCTAATATTACAATCAATGGCATATGTTTTGTTTTGTTTTGTTTTATTTATTCATTTTATTTTATTTATTATATACATATATATTTTAGGTTACATTGATTAAATAAATGTTACACAGAAATTTTAGGAGTACCCATATGCCACCCTCCCACACCTCCCACAACCTCCCCCATATATATCCTTTATCAGTGTGGCATAACACCTGTGATAGATATATACATTTGGGGGCTTTGAATGGCATAAGTTTTAATCACACAATTTTGCATTCATCACTCCCATCAATATTAGAGCATTTTAAGTACTCCAAAAAAGAAAAAAGTAATAAAAAACAAACCACTATCATATCCACATTTTAGTGCTACTAATTACAAATCCTATGATGTGCTTTCACCATTTCTATTCATTTCCAAACATTCACAAAGAACTTTTTAGCAATTCTGCACTGACTAAACCTCAGCTTTCTATTCTCTAACCACATTCTATTCTCTGGTGACTTACATTCTGAGTTTGCTCATTATATTTATTTCATAATAGCAAAAGCATTCAATATTTGTCCTTTTGTAGCTGGCTTGCCTCACTCAACATAATATCCTCTGGGTTCATCCACATTGTCATATGCTTCATGCTTTCATTTCTACTTACAGCTGCATAATATTCAATCAGGTGTCTATACCACTGTTTGTTTATTCATTTGTCATTTGATGGACATCTGGGTTGTTTCCATCTTTGGACAATTGAGAATAACATCATTTTGAACATTGGTGTGCAGATGTCTCTTTGTGCCACTGCTTTCAGTTCTTCTGGGTACATACCTAGTAGTGGTATGGCTTCATTACGTGTAAGATCTATATCCAACTTCCTTAGGAACCACCAGACTTCCACAGTGGCTGTACCATTCTATATTCTCAACAATAGTGCATAAGCATTCTTATCTATCCACGTCCTGTCCAACATTTGTAATTTTCTGTTTTGTAAATAGTGGCCATTGTAGTAGGTGTGAAATGATATCTCATTGTAGTTTTAATTTTCTTTTCCCTAATCACGAATTATGTTGAAAACTTTTTTCATGTGTTTTTTCACCATTTGTATTTCTTCTTTTGAAAAATGTTACTTTAGGTGTTTTCCCCATTTTTAAAATCAGGTCATTTGTCTTTGTATTATTGAATTATAAGATTTCTTTATATATCAGGGATATTAGACCCTTGGATGTGTAATTCCCAAGTATTTTCTCCAATTGAATAGACTGCCTTTCTACCCCCTTTACAAAGTCCTTTGAGATGCAGAAATGTTTAATTTTGAGGATGTCTTATTTATCTATTTTTTATTTTGTTGCTTATGCTTTGGACGTAAGTTGTAAGAGACCCTCACCAACTACAAGGTCTTGTAGATGTTTCCCTACTTATCTTGTAGGCATTTTATGGTCCTGGCTTTATGTAAGGGTTGGATCCATTTTGAGTTGATTCTTGTATAGGGTGTAAGATAGGGCTCCACTTTCATTCTTTTGGTTATGGATATCCAGTTCTCCCAGCACCATTTGTTGAAGAAACTGTTTTGTCTCAGAAAAGTGGACTTGGTAGGCTTATCAAAAATCAGTTGACCATGGAGGTGAGGGTTTATTTATGAACTCTCATTTTGAATTTATTGATCAATGTGTCTATCCTTATGCCAATACCATGCTATTTTGACCAGTATAGCTTTATAATACACTTTAAGGTCAGGAAATGAAATTCCTCCCACATCATTCTTTTTTTGGATGTTTTTGGCTAATTGTGACACCTTTCCTTTCCAAATAATTTTGGTAATTTCCTTTTCTATTTTTGTAAAGTAGGCTGTTGGAATTTTGATCAGTATTGCATTGAATCTAGATATCAGTTTGGGTAGGATTGACATCTTCATGATGTTTACTCTTCCAGCCCATGATCACAGAATGTCCCTATATTTGTTTAGATCTTCTCTGATTTCTTTTTAGCAGTGTTTCATAGTTTTCTGAATACAGATCCTTTACATTCCTGGTTAAATTAATTTCTAGATATTTGAGTCTTTTTGATGCTATTGTACATGGATTTTTTTTCTTGATTTCTTCTTTACCTTGCTCATTACTAGTGTATAGAGAGACTAATGATTTCTGCATGTTGATCTTGTATCCTGCCATTTTCCTGAATTCATTTATTAGCTCTAATAGTTTTGTTGTAGATATTTTGGAGTTTTCAAAATATAAGATCATGTCATTTGCAAATAGTGAGAGTTTTCCTTCAACTTTTCCATTTGGGGTTTCTTCTACAGTCAATGTATGTTGTTTGTGATTTTCTAGGAATGTGTCCATTTCATCTAGATTGGCTAATTTGTTGATATACAGTTTCTCATAATATCCTCTTATGATCCTTTTCATTTCTGTGAGATCAGTCATTATGCCCCCCTCATTTCCGATTTGATTTATTTATATATTATTTCCTTTTTTTTTCCTAGCTAAGGGTTTGTTAATTTTATTGATCTCAAAGAAACAGTTTTTGGTTTTGTTGACTTTCTCTATTGTTTTTATGTTCTCAATTTCATTTATTTCTGCCCTAATTGTGGTTATTTTTTTCTTTCTGCATGCTTTGGGATTGGTTTATTGTTTTTTTTAGTTTCTCCAGTTGTTCAGTTAGGACTTTGATTTTAGGTTTCTTCCTTTTTAATATAGCCATTTAAGATTATAAATTTCAGGGGCCAGCTGTAGCCCAGTGGATAGGGCACCAGTTCACTGCATGGGAGGCCCCAGGTTCAGTTCCTGGGGACCTCTCCAAAGCAGGCAGGCCGGCTTGAGAAGGGCAAGCTGCCCTGGGTGGGGCTGAGCTGTCATGGGTGGGGCAGAAAAAGCCACCATGGGCAGGGCAAAGCCACCACCAGCAGGGCAAGTCACCTGTGAACCGAGCAGATCTGCCCACGAATGGAGCAGATCCGCTTGCATGGTGACCTGACTTGGCCCATCACCACAGCGGGGGGAGACAGAGCAGACACAGAAGAATGCAGAGAAATGAACACAGCAAGAGAAAGCGGAAAGGGGGGGATATGTAACAAAAAAAAGAAAAAAGACTATAAATTTATATCTCAGCATTTCTTTCACTGTATCCCATATGTTTTCATTCATCCCAAGATATCTACTAATTTCACTTGCAATTTATTCTTTGTCTCACTATTAGGAATATGTTGTTTAGCCTCCATATATTTGTGACTTTCCTCCTTTCCTGCCTTTTATTGATTTCCATTCCATTCCATTATAATCAGAGAAGGTGCTTTGTATAATTTCAATCTTTCAAATTTATTGAGACCTGTTTTTTGGCCCAACATGTATTCTATTGCAAGAAAGAGCCCTTAGCACATGAGAAGAATGTATAACCTGCTGGGTTTTGGTGTATTGTTCCATATATGTCTGTCAGGTTCATCTCATTTACCATATTGTTCAAGTTCTCTCTTTCCTTGTTGATCTTCTGTTTAGTTGTACTATTTATTGATTTCAGTGGCATGTTGAAATCTCCAACAATTATTGCAAATACAACTATTTCTCTACTTACTTCAATGATTTTATCCTTTGGCTTTCATATGTCATATCTTATTTTTGTCTCTTTTTACCCTTCTGATTAGACTTTCTGATACTCTTCACTTTTACACTTTTCTCCAAGCCTCTATCTCAGTTTTTCTGCTTTTTTTTTAATTTTCAAAATTTTTTGATTTTTTATTTTTCCTGGCTGCAGAACTCCTTTTAGTGTTTCCTGAAGAGCTGGATTCTTATTTACAAGCTGCCTTAGTTTCTGTTTATCTGTGACTATATTACACTCACCATTATATTTGAAGGACAGTTTTTCTAGAGAAAGAATTCTGGGAAGACAGTTTTTCTCTTATAGTACTATAAGTGTATCATACAACTGCCTTCTCACTTCCATGGTTTCTGAAGAGAAATCTGCACTCTTATTTGACATCCTTTGTATGTGATGTTTCACTTTTCCCTTGCTGCTTTCAGAATTTTCTCTTTATCTTTGGCATTTTACATTCTGTATATTATGTGTCATGGGGTAAGTCTATTTGGATTTATTCTAATCGGAGTATGCTGTGCTTTCTGAACACATATATTCATGTCTTTCAGAGAGTTGGGAAAATTTTGTCCATTATTTCCTCAAATACTTTTTTTGGCCTCTTTTTCCTTCACTTCTTCTTCTGGAACTCCCATAAAAGTATGTTGGTGTACTTCATGCTATCATTCAACAACCTGAGCTCCTGCTCAATTTTTTCCATTCTTTCTCTCTGTTCTTCTCTCTTTAAAATTTTAGCTGTTCTGTCCTGATTCCTTCTTCTATGATTTCCAATCTGCTGTTGTATGCCTCTATTGTATTTTTAATCTTACTAATTTTGTCTTTCATTCTCATAAGCTCTGTTTTTTTCTATCCAAGATTTAAAATTTTTCTTGTACTCAACCAGTGTCTTTTTTTATACTTTTGAGGTGTTTTTCTTTTGATAAGAGGTATTTTTTTTATTGAATAACATTTTGCCTTTTTTGTTGCTGTTGTTAGCACATTATTTGGAACAGAAAGTAAGAATTCAGCCTTGTGTGAAGTATTTGTATCAGAATACTTCAGAAACACTAAAGCTTCCTGTATAAGAAACCTCATGCCACTAGATTGGCAGGTTGGTGAAAACATATGGGCAAAAAAAAATTTTTTTTAATCATTACTAGAAGTGAAAGGAAGAAAAAAATTCATAAGTGCTCTTTCTAAAATAGGTCATGTCTAATACTTTAACTCATTTTAGCAATCCAAAGCACATTCTCTAATGAAGATGGTAAAGGTGATAAATATAAATTTTGAAATGGATTAGCCTATGGGATTTAAAGTATTAAGACTTTCATATACCACAAGGGTAAGTATAATGGATATTTTCAAAAATTCTTGCTAAAACTCAAAAGTTTTACCAAATACCAGGGCTACTTAAACAAATATTTTTAATAGATTAATAAGTCAATGAGAACATTACACCAGATTCAGGATTGAAAGGGTGTAGTCCTCCATGAAGATTTCAAAGATAGGCTATCACCTCAGCCTTAATTTAAAAATACTTTATTGCTGAAAGTGTTAATCAACATCTGAGCCTTCAATGAGTTGTAATCTTTTTGCTGCTGGAGAGTCTTGCCTCAAAGTTGATGGCTGCTGATTGACCAGTGTGATGACTGCTGAAGACTGGGGTGGCCAGTCATGGTTAGCCAGGCAGAGTCCCACAGCCCAGAGCAGCCCTCACTGAACAAAAAATCCCATAGTGGACAGTGGGTCACATGGGAGGAACAACCAATTAGAGCACACCCAGTAATTTCTTAATGTCTTTTATTTATTTAGCCATGTTGTTCTTCAACTCCATGAATTGTTTTTGGGAGATCTGTATGAATACCATTCACTAGTTGCTTCAAATCCTGTATCTCATCTGGGCTTTTGATTTATTCCTTTGCCTGAGTCATATTTTTTTCTTAGTATGGCTTGTAATTTTTCCCTGATGTCTTGGCATCTGATCATGATGCTGAGTTTACTCTGATGTTCAGTTTCTCCCTCTTGCCAAGGGATTTACTGTTAAGTAGCTGTGTGCTACCATTGTTCTTTGATTCTTGGTTCTGCTTGTACTGTGTATTAAGGATTGTCCCTGTTCAATTGCTTAAACCGGAATTACATACCCAGTAATGAGGTGCAAGTTATTTTCCAAGGGCCTTGAGAAGGAAGCATTAAAGGCATTTGTGTTATTTATTTATTATTTATTTATTTATTTATTTATTTATTTATTATTTATTTATTTATTTCCCTTTTTCTCATGCACTTTTCTGTTCTGCCAGCAGATGGTGGTCTTTGGTAGACTACTCATATCTGAATCCAGATGCTAGGGGGGATGCTTTCACCATAACTCCATGGGTGGGACAAAAGTGATGTCCTTATGGTGGGCCAAGTTTCACAAACATACATTTTCAGAAGCTGTTCTCCTCCCTGTGTCCTCAAGGACAAGCCCAGGACAATAGGGAGGGTGTTTAAGAAGGTAAAATATCATTCACTCCCTGTGGGCTCTTGGGGCAACAATATTGTGGCCCGACCCAGCCTCGATGTATGAAATCCCTCCAATGCAGTCAACCAAGTTCATTGGCCAAAATTTGAATTTCTGTAGGCTGTGTCCCTCCTTATCCCTTGTCTTGCAAAAAGGGTCCCTGCAACCCTCTCAGTTTGCAACCACCTACCAGGGTCCAGTGGACATCCTGCTCTTGCTCTGAGGGTGGGAGAATGGACATAAGCAGCTTTACACATGGGATTTTCCCAGCCATACAAGACTACTTTCATTCACCCCTCTCTCTTCTGGGTGGCATCTAGACTTCCCCTGGTGTCCTTAGCCCCAGAACAGACTTCCAGACAGTCTCCACTTGTCCTCTAGTTATTTTTCTGGAAGAGAAGTGATATGAATGTCTCTCTAATCCTCCATCTTCCAGACCATTATATTGGTTTGGTCTTTTCCTAGCACTCTTATTTCTTCAAAAATTAACAGTACATTCAAAAAGGCCTGTATGTCCACCCAAATAGGAATATGAATTGCAATAAGAATTGAATATATTTTCCATTTTCTTGGGATCTTCCTTGTAACTTGGGACTCAATTTTTCCAATTTTACAAGTCTGAAGTGGAGAGTAGAGTGATTACAAACAAGTAACCTCTTGGGTGGTCTTGATTAACATCCAAGCTGGCACCCATCTTAGTTGCAATTGTCCTACTGTGGGACAGCTCCCTGGCCAAATTGAGTACCACTCTGAGTAAGAGGTGGGGTAGCCATTACTGGGAGATCTAAGCAGTTCAGGATTGCCCTCCCCTTCTTCTTATCTTCCTTTATAAGGTGCTGGAAGAGCAGTGGAACAAGGAACAAGTCCAGCACATTGTCTGAAGGGTTGGAATCAGGGAGTAGTTTCTTCTCTTTTCTTTGTTAGCAGATTGTATTAGATTTGTGACTTGCTAACATCACACCAGACCCAAAACATTGAACATATGGTATTTCATCCCATTTACTAGGTCTTTTATAATATATTTCTAGTTGCAAAATAGTATTGTATTCAAGAGATCCCTTTGGTGGCCATTTCTGGCTATGCTCTAATTTATATGTGGCCATGCACTTTTCCTCAGAAATGCCATTCTCTTTTTAGTCATAGGGGTTCATAATCAAAGTGTTCCCAATGTTTCAAGATGCAATCCAAAGGATCACACATTTCTTCCATTCTAGAGCTCTGTTTATTGTCCATTGTGACTCCCTGTCAGTCCTTGGGTGAGGTACATTTTAAGTTTATTGTTCAGAATTTTAGCACTCAACCAGGATACCAGTGGGAGGTCTCTTATACCTAGAGGTTGCATTCTGGTGTAACCTACAATCCTGGACCCACCCGGCTCCAAACCTAAGTTAAAACCAAGGACCAAGGTCAGTCTAGGAACCTACAGCTTCAGTGGGAGGTTTAAATCTACTCTATAGAGAACAACTAATAGTTTTGATAAGAAAATCAGTATTCACTGAGGCTGCAGGGATCTCATGTGCTGCCTGTTGCCTTCCTGATTGGCTGCTTTCAAGATCCTCAATGACAGAGGCAGAGGAATCCTGATACCAGGTGTTCCTGCAGACACAGAGCCAAGCTCAGGGGTGCTTCACCTCGGGGACCAATGAGTCCAGCAAGCAACAATCTTCTCAGAGGTCACAGTGTCCCAATTTGTTTGCCAAACTTTAGGGGATGACCTCACAGATCCTCTGATTCCATGCTCAGCCCAGAGAATTAACTACCATACTGAGTTTGGTAACTCAAGGAAAGGGGTTAATTTAATCAGTGGAGGACAGGAGATTGGATGTCTTAGATCTGCCTCCCCAACAGAAAGTAGAATAACATGATATTAACTTGTGTAGAGGAGGATTTAGGGGTTGACTGAAAGAGAATGACATGTGGGAGGGGCTGCATCTTATGCATGTTCTGTAGAATTACATGTTTAAAAGAGAAAACTACATGCTTGGTCATACATCATATATGTATAGAAAATGACATCTAACTCCCCCCCAGAGGCATACAAATTACTATTATAATGAACTAATATTCAGTGAAGTTCATTCTACTACTAAACTGAGTCTGCCACTAAAAATGGGGAAAATCCCATTATGTGGTTAACTAACTTTTGTGGTCAACTACTAACTGCAGCTACTCAACCTTGATTGGCTGGTTTCAAAATAGGGCAATGTTAAGCTTGGGAGAAAAACAAGTGTGGCATTGCTAAGGAAAAAAGGCAGATGGTTGGGCCATTAGGGGGTAAATGAAATTCATGGGCAGCTTCATTATGGGAAAATCACCTGGGGGAACAGGACAAGAGAGAAGGAATGTGCCCCCCAGAGGCTCTGAATCATCATGCCTGCCTGTTGCATCATAAACCAGGACAGTCTTGGATATGCAGAGAATCATGGGTTACAGACAGAGATCTTTCTATTTTCAAACCCACTCTCTGTGGTCCATGCAACCACCCTGGTTCCTGAGAGGGCCAAGCCTACACTTACACTGGCATCCTCCTCCTGTGGTTGGGAAATCCCCTGCCACAGTAATCACTTCTGTCATGTCATCATGGTCTGGGCTAATGGAATCTGTGGAACTGAAGTTAAATTTAATACCCCAACAGACCTGCTATTGGTCTAATCTCCACGGGGCTTCATGTACAACATCCTCAGGTATTAATAGTTGCATTTCCAAAAATCAGAGCAAAAGAAAATATATTTCCTGTAGAGGCAGCAAAAGTCCTGCCTGCAACTTCTTTCTGAATGATGAGGTGTTAATCCCACCCACATTCTGCTATCACAAAATGATGGCCCTTTCTGAGATAGTGACCCACATCTGTCATGATTACCTTCACTTTGAATAGGATCCCAGGTTAATCAAAACATGCAACATATCAGGAATTTAGATTAACATCCTTGAGCACCTGCTTTTGCAGACTCTGTGAAAGTCAATCTCAATAGGCAGAATTAAGGAAAATAAAAACAACATTTATCCAGAGGTGCAAGGAATAGGAGACTCTGAGGAGCTACTTATAATATTGTAGCAATCATAATTGAAAACCTAGATTAAAGTATGTTTTTCTCTTCTAAATTCAAGTGGTACATTTGGCATGAGAGAAGACATTTACCAATAATCAATTAACATTGAAAAATTATTTTCTCTGTCACTGTAGGAACTTCTCTGTAGGAGGTATAGAATGTTATAATTACTGCTTTACCCTCAGCACCCTATTTTTCCATTGGTTTCTAATAAATGTGATATGAATATATGAATATATTTGAACTGAGAATGAACAAATCAGTTATTTATTCTTTAAATGCCTTTGGCACTAACCAGTCTTCCATCACTGCTCATTTATAGTCCCACCCAAACTTCCTTGTAAATTTGAATCTTCATGTATTATTTAGCATTTAGAATCACATAATTTTTCATCTATGTACAAATAAACACTATTATAAATTAAAGACTCCTTAATCCTACACCTAAAGCAACACTGCTATATATTTCTCCTACCATACTATTCCTCTTAGGGATAAACTGAAGACCAAAATTGAAACCAACCAGAAATCCACCTGTGATAGTGCTGTCTACTATTAGGTCTCAGGTTGGTGGATGATGGGCAAACTCTGCTGGAAGCATTGCACCTTTCAGGATCAGTGAAGAAGAGTATGTGAGGGATGTTTCCTTTCCAGACAGGCATTTATGGTTGGATACTCTATCTAATCAAATCAAGTGGATCCAATCACCTTTGGTCTTCTTGCCATTTCAAATACTTTCCAAAATTTCAGTAGCAACCTGTGTGTATGTTAGCAATATAGAATTTATAGAAGTTCAAAAATGTGTGCATGTCAATACTATCTGCACTTTGCCTTTTGACTCAAATAATTCCTTGGAAGTCTCCATTTGGACACATATGCTTTAGCCTAGTTCATTCAGTTTCACTGCTTTTTACCACTGATTTATATTATATGTAGAGTTATTTTTTAATCCCTTCTCCTTTTGGTTGACATTTGTGTTCTTTCCAGCATTTCCCTTCCATTAGTTATAGTGTTGTGGATATTTTGGGGAACATATACTTATTGATATGAAGAAAATATGAAGAATGGAAGAGCTATATCATTGTACTGGGATATCTTCAAATGTCACTCAAGTGATCATCATGACCTCCAAACGGTTAGACAAAGAGCACCCCCACTAAGCCTGGAAGAGAGTCACTATTTTTACATATTGTGGTCCCATTGGGTGGAGTTTGATTTAAGGAATTTTATATATGTGAAATTGCATTGGATATCTGCATTTCATTTATTGTTTATGGTGCAATTTTTAAAATTATTTACCACATGATTTTACTAATCTGTGAATTATCTAGTCCTATCTCCTTTGTTTATATTTGTTGCTCATTTTATTTTTGGTTTTGCATTGGTAGATATTTTGTTTTCTAACTCTTCTGGATACTTTACTTTTTAGGTGATATAATTGCTAATGTATTTTCCCAGTCTGTAGATGGTTTTAGCTTCTATTGTCACCTAGAATTTATTGATTTTTAATGTTGTCAAGAGTTTGGCATTAATTAACAAATTCTAAGCTGGTGTGAGTCTGATAGAAGTGCTCAGTGATCATCTCATTTATTTATGTAGCACCTATGCCCTGAAAACTCACCCAGTGCCAGGTGCTGGGTTAGTCCTGGTCCAATGTTGAAAGTGATCAATTTTCTCCATGCTTTCCAGGAGCACAGAGTATGCAGATAGAGACAGAAGAAAGTAGTTAACATATACATGTTAAAGAGAAGAGCAAGTGCCATAATGAAAACCAGGCAGAATGCTGCAAAAGGGGGTGCTGGGAGATGTTAATAGGGTTGGTCTGAAAAGAGTCACTGAGGTGATATTCATGATGCTTCCAGAATAAGTAACAGGAGTCAGGCCTTCATAATTCTGTGAACAGTGTGCCAGGAGAAGGCACAAGTTTGCATACTCTGAAGCTTAAGTGAGTTTGGCCTGAGAGGAGGTTAGAAAGGAGGGCAGTGTAGATGGAAGGAACTTGGGAAGAGAGTTGGGGAGGGAGGGAGGAGGAGAGTGACAGTTCCTGATGCAAGGT
>PVKH010038714.1:0-11282 GCA_004027955.1 Chaetophractus vellerosus | reverse complement strand
ACTCAGTAAATGTCATTATTACTTACCAGCTCTAAGCAGAGAATATTTCTCTTGCGCATCTGAAGATATAAACATAAATTGTTGGAATTGAATTGATTTTTATTCCCTTCCTTACCTTAGTGATTCAAATATCATCATTTTGCTTTTCAGTTCCAAAATTGAAACTTTGTCAAAACTTTCATATTTATAAGACTTTAAATATTAACTTTCTTTAACAGCATATGGCTCCCTGCTTACTTTGCTCACTTTGAATCTGTGTTTCCAAATGTCAGGAGATCCTAAGACTTTCTGTCTATCTTTCAAATCATAATTTTATTGTCAGTATGGTCATACAAGACCTATAAATTGAATATTTTATCCTTCCCCATTGTTAGTAGAACCACCAGTGACAGGACAATTGAAAAGACAGCCTCTTTTTGCAAGGAGGTCCCATTAACATACTGTTAATGAAATGATGTAAAAGCTTTGAACTTACCAAGGAAGAATGTTGAATAATGAAAACTCAGGACAACCTGGAAAGTCTTAAAACAAAGCAACTTTAAGCAAAAAATCTTCTGGTCGTTCTCCAGTTTTAGAATTTTTAAAAGATTAAGTCAATACCATATATTTACTTTATTTAAATATCTGTGAGGCAGAAACAGCAAAACAGCCTTTCAGTGCAATACATGTGCCACAGAGCAACTTTTAGCTTATTTCTCTTTCATGTCTTACGCTGCATTTAGAGCAGACTCTCACCATATATGTTGATTGCACTGTGATTGGTATGTGCCTGGTGCACAACTGCACATCATAAATAATGAAAAAAGGACAAACTAACTTTAGAGATAACATAATTACCTACTTTAGGATCAATTAAAGCAATAAAGATGTTAAATTTACCTGATGTTTCCATTAATTTGGTACATGGTTCCGAACAACTAAATGCCACTGTACAGAAAGATTCAATTTACCATATGTTGCAATTCTAATGTAATTGCCATTGATCACTTAGTCACATTCTCTTTGTTAGATGATTAACAAGTGTAGTAAACACTCTATTATTATCCAATAGCCACAGATCATGTACAGTATAACATGAGAGGCAAACATTTAATTTTGCTGAATAAAAACACATAAGACCCTCCTCATTCTGTTGATGGTGGTTGCAAATTGCATTTGTATACAGATCCGTTTATCTATGAATTTGTTTGCCTTTACCAAGAATGCCTTATTCCTATTTCTTCCATTTGGGGAAAATATGATGATATTCCTTTTAATTTTAATAATCCATCCTCAATTCAATTTTCAAAGATAATAGACATCCTCTTATAAAAAATATTTAATGCCACAGCAGTAGTAGAATGAAGTAACTCATCTCCAATTTAATGAACCTCCTTTGTATCAAATGTATACTGACTGCTAATAGGCAACAAAGTCAGTTTAATGGAGCTGCTATAATATTTGAAACATATGATTCCCTCTGGCCCCATGTTTCTGTAAAGCAGTTAGTCCAGGTTCAGTCATTCCACCTCATGAAGCTCAAAACTGTAAGTCAGAAAGTGGTAATATTCTATGCACCCTTCCCCAAAAATATTTGTCCCAGGTTGCTGCCATCTGTATGAAGCCATATGAGGAAAGCTATCCATCAGCCAAAGAAGAGGTAATTGGCAGAAGCATGTGTAAGTGATCAGACACAATTCTGAGCAAGTTCTCTCTTTACGTACTCAACTGAGAATTCTGCAAAGAGGCTGCATGAGGCCAGTGGGCTTTATTGAATCTCCCTGTGAAAGTAATAGCAAGTGGAAAAAAGAATCCCTGACTTAACCTCTGTTCTGTAGCAATAAAAAGAGTCAGTGCTGGATTTTAAAAAGGAAAGAAGTAAAGAAATCTTGGAGCCTGTTCAACTAGCATCTAACAGAATGGGAGAACCTTTGTGGGGCCACCAAATCACAGAGCCTGTTCCTGGCTTTTCAGTAAATGGAAATTCAGTTTAGTTCAGTTCTCTCAATGATGACTTAATGTCTCCATTTCTTGGTAATGTGTGGGTCCTCAGTTTAAAAATTCCTGCCTTAGTCTAGAGTCCCATAATCTTTTACCTAAATAACTGCAGTGACCTTTTATCACTGTTACTTGGCTCATTGTTTCATGCATGTGTGCCTCCCATCCATTTTATTCCCTATAATCAGAAAGACCTATCTGAATTTCAAATCTGATTGTGCCATTCTACTGGTTAAGCAATTATAGTCCTCAATTTGTCTTTGGATAAAGTTGAAAAGTATTATTAAGGTTTAAAGAGCCCTCTTGTTTATTTGTCCAGCTTCATCCTTACTCCTTCTCCACATACCCTATATGATCTAGATGTGTGGAGGTTTATTCCATTCTGCTGTCACACTCTGCTCATTTTCAGTGGGCCTTCACAAATGTTTTCCTTCTTCCTCATTCTATCTGCTCTTATCCAACTCCTACTAATCTTTCTCATCTTCTCAATTGTTACTTTTTTCAAAAGCTAGTTCTCCCTGCTCTTCTTTGAAGTTCTCCTTGTTCCTTCTTTCTGGCTCTATAGCTCCCTGTGATTCCAAATCCAAGGTACTTTTCCCATGCTATTATGATTATATGTTTGCATGTTTATCTTTATCAATAATTATTAGCTCTTTGAGGTCAGAGGTTATGTTTCTCAGTATTATATACTCATGACCTAAAACAGCATATAGTGTATAGTAGGTGTTTAATAGATGTTTGGTCAATAAAAAATAATGACTGAAAAAATGTATTTGAAAATTCAAAATATTCCAGGGCTTTTATTTATTTACTTACTTATTTATTTATTTATTTTTTTGTTTGTTTGTTTTGAGGTACCGAGGATTGAACCCAGGTCCTCATATGTGGGAAGCCAGCATTCAACCACTGAGCCACATCAGCTTCGCCGAGTTGTTTTAATCATTTGTTTTGCTTGTTGCTTGCTTTTTTGTTTTTTGCAGGAGACACCAGGACCTGAACCCAGGACCTCCATGTGGGAGGTGGGCGTTCAACTTCTTGAGCTACATCTACTCCCCCAATGTTTCTTCAGTTCTATTTATTTCTCTCTTCTTGAAATTAATATCATTCTATGAAACTCGAGTTCAAGTTATACTATTTGAAACATCTGCATATATTCTCAGGAAAATGTCTATATCAAGGCATTATCAAGGTGATGCTTTCATCCTGACAACTGACTTCCAGTGATCATTGGCTCCTGTCACAAGGCAAGGCACATGGCAATGGCTGCTGGTCTCTTCCTTCTCTTCCAGATTTCATTGATTGCAGCTTCTTACTTCAGCGGCTTTTTCCCCTCTCTCTGAATTTTATTCTCTTTTAAAGGACTCCAGTAATACAATTAAGACCCATTCTGATTCCGGTGAGTCACACTTTCACTGAAGTAGTTTCATCAATGGAATGGATTGGATTTAAGAACATGTTTTGTTCTGGGTATATACACCTTCAAACGACCACCCTCCAGACCCCAGAAAGAAATGCCATTTCCATATGCAAATGCATTCATTCCATCAAAATATCCAGAAAGCCTTAAGTCAATTCAGTACTAATACTAAATACAAAGTTTCATCAAAATAGTTTATGGGTATGGTCTGCCAAGGGGCACAATTCCCTTCTTGTCTGTGTACAGGTGAAACCAAAGAAAAGTCACCTGCTTTCTGTATACAAAACAGGGACAAGCAGAGGATAAACTTTCCCATTCCCATAGGGAGAATTTAGGAGAAAAACATGGGTTGGGGAAACCAAACAATTCTAAAACCCTACAGGGCCTACTCCATTAGATTTCAATGTCTAAAAGTCATCTATAGAATGTTGTTTTGTCCTACAGGCCTACTAGAGTGGCAGCTCCACCCCTTCCGAGTGTTTGTGCAGTGGCATGCTCTCCCTGAACCCTGGGGTGAAGTTTCCACCCTCTTCAAGCATTGGGGTGACAGCCAGACTCTCCACAATCCCCCAGGGGAGTAGGCTCCACCCTCTGAGAAAAGTGAGGTGATAGCCAGACACTCTGCAAACTATGGGGAATATGGTCTATCTTCTCTAAAGACTGGAGCAGCAACACTGTTCCTGAATGATGGAGAAGAAGGCCTATCCTCTCCAAGTGCCGGGGCATACACACTCTTTCCCAAACATGGGTGGATCTGCTCTCGGTCCAAGAAGATGCCGTTGTTATAGACCTCATCCAACATGGTTCTGCCTTTGCAGTGATTTTTCCTTCAATCTGTCCCTTTCCTGCCCCTTTTAGTCCAGGATGGCAAGGGTCCCATTCATATAGATCTCACAAAAAACTACTCAGTGTTACATGTAGTACACAGGGGTCCAAACTATCATGCGGTATGACTTTCCACAGATACCTGCCCAGATAGCTGTACCTCCAATCCTGAATTGCACTGAAATGATTGACTGCGTCCATGTTGAGTTAAACCCTCACATGCAGCACTATTCTCTGGGAACTAGCTTTCCAGCACTATTCTCTGGGAACTAGCTTTCCAGAAACTCAGAATTTTCCAAGTTGTCAGTGTCTGCTTTCTTTGTGCCCAGGAGTTCAGATCTCAGCCTTATCCTTTTCTTCTCACATTTTATTGTAAACTTCAAAGAGAAACCAAGCTGAATGCTCCACACTTAGCTTGGAAATCTCCTCAGCTATATATCCAAGCTCATTATTCTCAAATTCTGCCTTCCGTATGACATCAGAACTCAATTTTGCCAGGTTCTCTGCCACTTTAAAATAAGGATTACCTTTCTTCCAGTTTCCAATGACACATTCATCATCTCTGTCTAAGGCCTCATCAGAAGTAACTTTAGCATCCATATTTCTACCAACAGAATCTTCAGTTAAATCTAGGCATTTTTTATAAAGTGCTTCACAATTCTTCCAGCTTCTATCCATTACCCAATTCCAAAGCCAATTTGTGGTATTTGCAATAACAGCAACTCCATTTTCCTGGTACCAAATCTATTTTAGTTTCCTAGGCTGCTTAAAGCAGATACCATGAAATGAGTTAGCTTAAAGCAATGGGGATTTATTAGCTTACACTTTGAGACTGAGAAAATGTCCAAATCAAGACATCATCAAGGCAATGCTTTCTTCCTGAAGACCAGCTTCCAGCACGTGTCAGCATAGTCTGATCTCTTCCTTTTCTTCCAGGTTTCATCGATTGCTGCTTCTTGCTCCTGTGACTCTCTCTCTCTCTCTCTGTGTGTGTGTCTGAATTTCATTCTCTTATGAAGCAGTCCAGTAAAAGAATTAAGACCTGTTCTGATTCAGTTGGGTGACACAGTTACGGAAGTAGCTTCATCAAAAGATCCTACTTAGAATGGATTTATACCCATAGGAATGGATTAGATTTAAGAAAATGTTTTTCTGGGGACATACAGGTTCAAGCCACCACACATACATGTGCATATATTCTACAAACGTAATATATACTTTTGGGAGCTTTACCTTAATTTTATACATTTCTAAGTTTACATTTGAGTTGAGTAGAAATAATTATAATTATAATTTATATGTATATTTTTAACTATATGTTTTAGTACTATAGAACTAATAGAAGAAGCTCCCTGGTGCTATGAAAAGGATCCAATAATCTACCAATGGTAAACTTCTTGATTTTGAAAGGGTTTTGATTACTTCACAATTCTGTTGCCTAATCCTGCAAATAAATGCTTGACATTACTCTTAGAAGCATCCAAAAGTTATTCAGAAATCAAATTGTATTTGATCAACTGAGTTGTGTTTAAGTCATTTATGAATCATCATTTATAAAACATTGTGACTCTTAAGAAATCATGTAGAAAATGTGCATCTTATTTTTAACATATTGCATCCCCTGGGCTTTGGTAATGACCAAAGAAAGCAATTGCAGATAAGTTATGCTTGTGAAATATTCTTATGCAGCCACAGTTCACAGTACCAACAGACACCTAATGCCTGCCCACCTAAACTACTGTGTCACATAGAAAACACTTCAATGAATGGATAACTTGCATGTCTTTAATAAGTGCCCAAAATGTGCCATCTTACTAAAACACTGAACTTTGTTTTCAATGAGACTTGAATGGGAAACATCACCACATTGTCTTTAACTTCTATTATGACATAAAGCTTGCATTTAATTTTAGTCTGGGACATAGCAGGTGAATTTAATACTATCGGAAGCTTTGTGTGCCTTTGCTGCCCCCTTAAGACAAGTAAACATAAATAAAAACCTAGTGAGAACCTACAATTTCCTGAATTAGCATCTCAGAAATCTGTTCTTAAATCTCTTTAAAAAGTAAGCAAACAAGCAAACCAAAATCAAATGGAAAAAAATACAGAACTACCCAAATGGAGAAATTGCATGGCTAAATTATTACAATCAAATCAATATTTTGTTTTATTCTGTTTCATAATCAATGAAAATATTAGTTTTGCTTAATGGTAAGAAAAAAAAATTGTTCTCTTAAGCAATTAAAATACAAGGATTTTTAAAAAAATCCTATAAAGTTTGAGTACCCGTTTTTGTCTAGTACATTTTTATGATTTTTTTCTAGAAGTAGGTCATTAAAGAAAATAACACTTTTTCATTTGTATGCCTTACTTATAAAAATTGTGCTCAACCTTTTACTATAATTTATAAACCTTAGCCATTCATTAAAAATGTGTATGACTCATAAGTATTTTTATAATTATTGTTTGTGGAAAAGCAACATTAAATTTAAGATGATACATGAAACAAACATTTTAAATTAAAAATATAATTATGTTAATTGCTTATAAAATTTGAAGGGGACAGAATATAATGTGATGTTTGCTGTTGGCTTTAGTTCTCATACAACAAACATCAGAATAATTCAGGCATGATTTATCCTTTAAAGCAGGTTTCCTCTGTGGTGTATATTAACTTTTAATGAAAGCAATATTTTGGTTTTAATTAAAATACATCAACAAATTCTAATCTATAAATAAACATTGAACAAAGTATGATAGTAGCGGCTAAATAACTGTAAAGCATCCTTGCTTTTATTAGAAATATAATACAATTTAGAAGAGGTAATCTGTAACCACTAATAAGTGATACTGAAATTTTCCAAACTCTCAATATATTATTATCATTCTAGTAAAATCAGAATCTGCATTAATCTCATTTTCCTTTCAGATTTGAGAATTGAACCCTTTATTGATCTAAATGGAAATATTCGATTGCCATAAATATGCCTTTTTTAACTTTTAATTTTGTTTATATATAGAGAGAGAAACACTAATACATTTGGGGAAAAATGAAAATATGTATTATGTTATGTTGAGGACAAAATTATAAGTTTTATGAATGTATGCTTTATTTTTTACTGCAACACAGGATTTAAACAAAAAGGTTATTGCAATTATGCCCACCAAAACATCTTGTCTGTCAATTGACCTCTAAAATCTAAATAATTCCGTCACAAAAAAGTAGTGTAAGTGATTCATACCTATTCCTTAAGGAGAAATGTCTTTTAAATAATTTTTTCTGCAATTACATTATAAAAGTATATCCCAGAAGGAAGTGTGTGTGTTTGTGTGTGTGTGTGTGTGTTTTGAGAGGGTAATATAATGAATGATACTAGGAAAAGAATAGTATGGAAGTCTTCAGAGTGGAACATGCCAATCTGAAGGAAGACTCATTCATCAGAGGAACTGGTCATGAAGAGTGCTGTTAGGCCAGGACAAGCCTGATTCATATTGGTGATAGGGATTGATGGTGGAAGTAGAACAAACGTGAATTAGATTTGTCCTGGGTTTTCTGGCTTTTTAGGTTCAATCCCTGTGGCGAAACCACTATCTCCTTGCTGCTGTCATTGCCTCTCTCTTATCATGTACAGAAGATTAAAAATGGTTGTCAGAGCTGGGCTTGCCCAATAACCACAGGCAGGCTTTGACTGCAAGCAAAAAGCAGTATCAATTCCCCTTTTACATCTGCATCAAGGACCAGAGAGCAATCAGATGTATCAGCAGGAAGCCTCCCCTCACTCTGAATGGTCTGACCAATTCAAGCAGGATGATTCCTAAAATGCCTTGCCAGAATGTTCAGGCAGTCAATAGGCTTTTCAGTTCTGCCACTAAGCTGACACCCCTCAAAATGATGTTAGTTCCTTCGATGGACTTTTTTTGCCTTCTACATACAAAACTTTAATGATTCAATTGTGAAATCAATGTGCTGTCATGTACACAAAAAACATAGTGTTATTTACTTGACCCACAGTTCCCACAGATGTGATCATTTTTATGCAGGATTTTAGAAGGCAAAGGACATTTTAAAAATGTGTTTTCTCTTTATTATTATAACAAATCTACTAGGTAAAAAAGAAAGTTAGTGTTATTCTTTCCATATTCTGAAGTAGAACTAGCACAGAATCGTCTTAAAATGGAAATATATTGTAAAATTTCAAAGATATATAATTTCAAAGATATATATAACACAGTGGAAAGAGTTTATATTTTTAGAGATATGGAGAAGTGAGTTCAAAATTTGGTTCTATCTTTCTCTAGCTATGTAACCATGGGTAATTTACCTTTCCTGTCTTAATAATAGTATCTTTATATAAAAACTAAGGATAAAAATTTCAAACACACAGGATTGATGTATTGAATGGTGGGTAATTTGTGAAGCACATGGCCTGATACAGTGTAGATACTCAATGAAAGATCATCTCCATCCCCAGTGCCTTCTCATCCCCCTACCTACACATGCTGAGTGACTATTTTAGTTTTAGAATGCAAAATATAGATGGCAGGGAGCAGCTGTGGCTCAAGCAGTTGCACACCTACCTCCCACATGGGAGGTCCGGGTTTGGTTCCCAGAACCTCCTAAAAACAAACAAACAGCAAACAAACAAATGGGGGAGAAAAAACAACTCAAGGAAGCTGACATGGCTCAGTGGCTGAGAACCAGCTTCCCACATATCATGTCCTGGGTTCAGTCCCTGGGCCCTGGTACCTCAAAAAAAAAAAGAAAGGATATATATCTTTATATCTTTAGAAGGTATATATATATATATCTATCTTTAGAAGGGATATATATATATATATCTTTAGAAGACACCTAGAATTGCATCCAGCCTGGAATCCTATTTTTAGGATAAAGAAATGGAGGCCTAAATGGATTAAGTTTTCAAGACAGCACAGAAGGAATTCTTCATTGGTACGTGCCAGGGTAGCATCCTATATTGGACAACAGGCTCTAATTTGGAAGGAAAGAGCTTGGGTGAGATAATTGTCAATTCATATCACAACTTTGAGCTAGCAAACAAATGTTTAGAGAGATAAGTAGAATTTGGATGAATCTTATATACACAAGGAACAAGCCTGATATGGCATTTTCCAAAATTCTATTTTGGAAGCCCCATGATTTTATAGCTATACGATTTGTTGCTAATGCCTATTTGTGTCTATGCTATCTTTAATAAAGTCCTTTGGAAGTTTCATATGTCTCCTATTAAACAAAGCAGATTTTTGTGTACTACTGGGACAGATGGTTAAAAGGTGAGTTGTGCATCCCTGGCAGTCTGCTTGTTAATGGCCCAGAAAACAAATGAAAGACCTCAAGGGAAGATAAAATTCAGAGCGGCAGTGGTAGTACCACTTATTCCTGCCATTTATTTCTGGAAATCCTTCTTCCATTGTTAAACATCAGAAAATGTAGGTATTGTTTTATTAATGGAAGCAGCATGGGTTTTTACATCCTTAGGAATTAAAATTGACCATATTAGCATGGGGAGATATGGTGTAATTTTAGGCACAGCATTTTATTCTATATTTGTATTTTTACAACGATGTTTAATAACAGATTAACAAAAATTCACCTATATTTTGGCTTTGCAACAATTATTAGGAAATATAGGCTTCTCATAAGGATCTTCTCTTTTTGTATGTAAAACAATGCCTGACAAGGCACAGGGTAGTATCATTTAATTGGCTAAAGCTAAGGTGAATTCAAATTAAAAAGTCAACTTTTGTTATCTCACCTTTTTTTCCCCCACAATTAGAAGTAAACTCAGGTTTCCCTCACTTCCCGGCTTAAGGTTTCTTGAAAAACTGACAATCATTTTTATCAGTGCCAAATATTCTCAAGTGTTAGAGCTCAGAGAGTTCCCTCAGCACAGGCCTGTTCTACTCTCAGTATCTTTCAGGTTTTAATCCTCTTTTGATACAGGAGCTAACGGAATGGAGCTCACGAAAATGAAGCCTGGGGAGGTCTGTATATAACTCACACTGAGGAGTATAATTGAGCTTAGCTTTTCACACAGTTCTAATTATATGTATTCAGTGTTCTCGCTGCCAGGAAAAGTGGGAACTCTGAATCAAGGTTGTTTTACCAGGAAGATGGATAATATTCAGACATTGTTATGATAAACAATTATATATATATCTATATTAGGGATTGAGGAGGTCAATATGTAACCTTTAAAACAAATATAAATTCTTTATATAGATATTTAATACAGGTATGAATTGATCAAATTACAGATTTAATGACAGAAAAAGCAAGTTTTGTCAAATTCAATTAAAAGCACTTCATAGTGCTAAACAATAAAATGTCAAAATGCAATTTCACACTTGTACTTCTGTTCTTTTCCTTGTCTGACTGTGGGCTTATAGTTTTATTAAGAAATAAAAGTCAAGAAAAGAAACAAAATGTTATAATATGATTCAAAATTTGATATTGAAAAGAATATATTTAGATCTATTTCTTAATATGCTAATCAGTGTTGCACAGGAAAAATATTATTGTCAAATCCATTTAGGAAAAAATGTACTAAATGAATCTTGCTCAAGTACATCTCAATGTCTTTATTAATGGGCATTACACTCACCCAAAACATGATATTCTATGACGCTTGTGACAGTTTGACATTATTTCTGAATTCCAAAAGGAGATATAGTTTATGTTTGTAAACTGGTCTGTTCCACTGGGCATGATAACCCTTTGATTGTATTAGATTCAGCTGAAGTGTCTGATTTAGTTATGTTAAGATTAGGGCTTTGATTGAACCACATCATTAGAGTGTGACTCGGTGTTGAGTCCCAGCCCCCTTGGTAGTCTGATAAAACACACTCTCACATGGAAGTAGACACACAGAGAAGTAGATACACAGGAAAAGACATGGCATTTCCAATATTCCTCAGACATTTTCTTCCAAGGACTTTTTAACATCAAGAACAATATATGGGGGCCGGCTGGATAGCCCAGTGGATAGGGCGCCGGCATACCACATGGGAGGCCCCGGGTTCGGTTCCCAGGGACCTCTCCTAG
>PVKH010038713.1:0-11286 GCA_004027955.1 Chaetophractus vellerosus | reverse complement strand
ATCACTCATCTTTTGAAGGAAGTTCATTACCTTAACATATATTAATATTACTGAGTATAATACAATAAAATGTTGATGCAGGAATAAATATATCAAGAAATAGGTATATATATTTAAGGTAATTTACACCTTAATCCAAGAGCTGCAAAGAAACAAATGAGAAGGAGATTAACAAGAAAACTGAAACCCAAGAGGGTTAATTTACTGCTTTAAATGGTGATTCCAGATAGATTAAAATCTTATATTTGGAAGCTAAAACTATAGCGCTAACAGAATAAAAAAAAAGATATAACTTTAAAAACTTGAGGTGGTTAAAACCACCCTAAACAACATATAAAACTACAATTTAGAAGGAAAGAATTCCTTGATGTTAATATAAAAGTTATCTCTTCAAAGAGACACATAGCCAAATTTAATAGATAAATGGAGCAATAAGAGGTGGTTTCCCTAGCTTCAAATTCAGAAGTTATAAACATATGCTATTAAATATTAACAAACATTCTCAAATCAAAGGACATGTCTAGGAACAATAAAGGTATAACAAAATTATATCATTCATTTTGTAGTATTCAAAATATAATTCCATTATGGCTATCAATTTGAGAAGCTTTAATTCACCGTCAGTCTGGTACATGGAAACTCAGGAAAAATGAGACAAGTTTTATCAGGGTGACAATGGCAACAAATGTAAAGCTGTGTTTTTTTTTCAGTGTTTTAGCAAGGATATGGACTAAGCATAATGTTCCTGCTCTACTGAAAAATGTCATTTAGGAAACTGGGATTTTGAATTTTAGGTATTCATAGATTTGGGAACAGATAAATAATATATGATTGTTACTGTGGAGACAACACAGTTCTTAGAACAAAAAAATAATTATACTTGGACAACTTTCACTGATCCTTTGAGGTAAACACATAAAACAATCAGAGAATGAGATTGATTTAAAAAAATAATTAGGATTAATGAAGCACATGTATACACACATCTATCATATTCAATATCAATTAAGCTATATATAGCGATTGTTTCTGAAGTAAAATTGCCTTGGGCTTTGTCCAATTTACTGTCATAATTTGTTCAATTCAATATTTAATTATTAAACTTGATTAATATTTCAATTTACACAGCATGGAAATATGAAAGCCTTTTTTCTTAAGTGTAAATTATCCCACCTGGAGTGAGACCATTTAACTGTACATAAATTAAGCAGTATATAAACAATTGCTGTGCAACCAGTTTTTAAATGGCATTGAGAGAAAATTTTATTTTCTCCCAGGTAGGAATCATGGATGACCTCTGTGTTTTCTTGTCTTATCTGTCATCATCACCAGTTTCTACTGTACCAGACAACTAGATTCCCTTTCATTAACCCATTGTGTGTTATCTCTTATCTCATGTGCAGAAATATCAATTCTGAATTCAGCAACCTTGTTACTTATTTTGTCCTTTGTTTCTCTAGATTTTTATTAATTTTAAGCATTGATACTTTGTCAGAATTGTTTTACATGATATTCATTTTTATGCATTGCTTGTTTTAATTTTTTGTTTGAATGGCTACAAGACAGAAGATCTGTTCCTCCCTGCTATAATGACTGACTTCTTTCTTTCTGTTTCTCCTTCTCTACGACAGATAGGAAGTCTGAAGTAAATTACAAGGAGTAGATGGTTATGAATATGAATGAATCTGTTTCAATATGTGAGTATTTAACTTGTAGTTATTTAAAAGAATTACAGATTTAATGTTCAGGATATAACGCATAGGTATACTGAAGTAGAGTATTGAAAACTGATCTATTTATCAATCTGCGGGACTATTATTTTCTATTATCTATCTATCTATATTTGTATTTACTTAAACATTAAATAATAACTATCATATTACATGGTGAAAACAGAATTAAGAGTATATATTTGAAGTAATATAAATCTTAGTTTCATCCCAGCTTTGTCACAAAAATCTCTGTGAATCCAAAAAATTTATACACCTTTCCTGATGTTGCTCCATTCAGAACAACATGGATATAGGAAGGCAACCCCACATATCTACTTTAAAAATATACAATAGTAAGGATTCAAAAAAGAGTAGGTACAGAATAAAAATTCATTTTATTCAAGCAACTTTTATGTGCAAATGTGAACCATGCAAATTTAATTATGTATCACCCATTTTATATCAAAACAACCAATTGACCAACATTTTAACTTTATTTGAATGTAGAGATAATGGTTTTATACATTTTATTCCACAGTGATTATTTAAATACTATTTCCAAACAAACAAACAAAATCTTCCATTGGGTATCCAGAAATATTGGCAAACATTCTATCCAGGGCATGCTTAATTTCCCTGTTCCTCAGGCTAAAAATGATGTAGTTTATGAGAAAGGGTACTGTGGTATAGAACATGGCTGTCAGCAGTGTTTGAATTGTTGATTCTTTTGATATGGAGCCCAAACAAGCATAAATTCCAGAAAAGACAAATAAAATCAAAGAAGCTATCTGGAGAGTACAGGTTGATAAGGCTTTTTTTGGGCTTCCAGAGATTGCATCTGGAGCACAGTTAAAAGTATGTTAATATATGAGATTACTAAAATGACAAAGCCAATCAAGAGAAGACAAGAACTTACAGCCAGGGCCATAGATTTAAAAAAACTGAATGACCTAAGAGGAGATGCTCATGACTTGAAGTACATCAGAGAAAAATTGATGGATCATGTTGGACTCTGTGAAGGGGAGACTGAACATGTTGCCTGTGTGGATAGGAGAATAGACCAGCTCACTAGCTCACAAGCTACCTGCTGCCTGTGTGCACAAATGTGGGGTGATGGTGATCCTATACTTCAGACATCGGCAGCCATCATGCTCCAACACTGGGTGATGAGGAAAGTAACTTGTGCTTTATGACCTGGTAACTGGAAGCTTCTACCCCAAGTAAATACCCTATATAAAAACCAACTGATTTCTGGTATTTTGCATCAGCATCCCTTTGGCTGACTAATACAAGCATGCTTAAATACTAAATGAAAATATAAAAGAATGAGAATATGAAGAAACTTAACATTACATTACTAGTAACATTGAACGCTACCACTAGACATTGGTCAATTTAGCTTTTTGTGATTCGATTTAAAAATACCAGTGCAGATCCATATTAGAATTCAAATAAGATTAAAAAGAACCAAACAAAAAGTTTGCCAAATATATGCTATGGAACAGATTTGGTGGTAATATTCTGATGATATTATCTCATAATCTGTAACAAATATTCCACCATGGTGTGCTGTATTGGTGAAAGGGTGTTGTATGGGAATTCTGCACATGTGCATGATTGTTTTGTAAGTGCACAACCTCTGTAATAAAAATATATTTTAAAAATAATCTAGTGGCTTGGGGGAAAATACACCAAATATAAGGTACAGACTATAATTACAAGTAATATTTTGATGATGATCTTGAATAGTTTGTAACAAATGTTTCACAACATTGCAAGGTGTGGTGGACAGGTGATATATGGGATCCCTGTATGATGTGACATATGTTGATTTTGTACATTCACAACTTTTATTATACACTTATTTTTTAAAAATGTTCATGTATGAATGATATATTTAAATATAAAAAAATGAAAAAAAAAGAGAACCAAAAATACTTGAAGATGGAAATATCAGTTTTCCCTTTCAGACCATTAACATTCTCACAAAGACATAATGTTGTGAATTTTAACACAGTGACCCTTCAGTCCCTTTCCCTGGGAATGCTGCAGAGAGCCTTTGTGAAAAAAGATGTATTTTTATGTCAAACCATATGAAGAAATGTGCATTGGGGTTCTCATTCATGCTTGTCATTGTCTTTCTGGGGATCCCTGGTGCACTTCTACTCACAATCCTCAGGTGAAACTAGTAATTCAGCCTCCAGAGACAAAAATGTTTTTAACACCTGGTTTTTGATAAATATTTTGTGCATATATTGTGATTAATTAGAAGAGAAACAACTTATTTTAAGAGATAAAAGTAGAAGACGGGTTTTGAAATTTGAGAAAGCTCAAGCGACCAGAAATGGTTTTGGTGACAGATTTGGCTCAATGATATTTCAACATTAACATTTCAACATAACAGGAGCAATAGCCTTTATATAAGAATATTTAAAATTCTATGCATGTATGTATATATGTTATAAAATACATATATAGATTATAATTTAAGTAAATACATATAATATATGTGAAAAGAAGTTGAAGTAAAACAAAATCTAAATTCTCACCTCTTACAAAACTTAAACAAATTAATCAAAAGTATCTGAAACATCCTCCAAGCTATCAGTTACTGTAAAGTAATTGCCGTAAGTTTGAAAAAGGATACCACAGAAAGAACAAAGAATGAGCTATCATGGCACAATGTAAACTAACCTAAAGTTTAGGAGACCCACACTATTTGTTGCCTCTGAAAGAGTGCTTGGGAAAGAAGGTAAATTACCTGAATCCTGAGATAGTCCTGATAATTCTCACAAGGAAATTCTTGGGAGCACTGTGGATAATTTCAGAAGGAATAAATCTTCAAAGTTCTGCATCCAAGTGGTAAGATTGTAAGGAAACAAGAAGGAGCCATGAACAGCAGCCCTTGAGGTGTGGTCTGCAATAGCAGCATCTGCACCACTGGCAGGTCCCCAAGGAGCAAGAGCACAGAGAGGAAAACGGTGTGAAGAGGCAGGTATTCTACTTCGAAAGCTTTGTGGGGCCATTGGGGAATACAGTAAGCTGAAATATATAAGCCTAGAAGGAAAATAAATGCTACAGGCAAAAAAAGTCAAAATTAACTACCTAAGGGAGTTTTTCACTATTGAACATTTCAATAAGCACATAAAAGTAATTAAAAACAAACCCCTAGTCCCATGCCCTCAGATGGTCCTTGCTGGGATTTTGATGGTGGAACTTGCACGGTATATGACATTCATTCAGATCTCTTTATTCCAACATGCAGAGTCTTTAAATTCTTAGCTGGAATCTCCTTACCCCACAAAGCCTCTCTGTACCTGATCTTCACCATGCCACCTTCAGTGAGGAAAATAGTAGTTGGAACTGTTCCTTATTTTCTGGAATTTAGTTCATTCAACTCCCATCACACAAAGAACTCTTCAACAACTTAATAAATATAGTTTATTTTGTTTTCATTTTTCCTATTTGTTTTTCTATTGTTAATAACACATGAAAGATGTATGCATATAGATTCCTATTGTCACAATCATCACTTATATTGTGCCATTTTACACTTAACATAAGAAAAGTATTTTATTCAAATGAATATATTATTAAATATCAATATTTAGAATTCATAAGAAACTTTCAATGCAGGTTTACATAAAATATAAGCTTATATAATATATGTATATTATGAGATTTTATTTTAATAAATGGCATACACAGCTGTGGGGTTTGGGAAGTCTGAATTACATAAAACAGACAGCAAGCTGGGAGCTCTGATGAAGGTTTTGTTAAGTTGCCCTGGAAAAGCTGGCTGACTGAACTAGGGATATATTTTATTCTTTTGAATTGATCAATATGTGTCCCATGTTAATTTTAGAATATGATTGTCAGTTCTTCAGAAATTTAACATTTCAGATTGAATAACATTTAATGTGAGATTATTTTTGAGCTGAAGGTTTCATTTAAAGTAATTTTTGTTCAATTATGAATGTAGAATATCTTTTAAGAGTTGTTTGTTTTTTCTACACTTCTCTTGCTTCTGTGACTGGTAGTTTATATATTTAAATACCACATAGACTTGATACATTATCTTTTGAACAGAAGGTTAATAAAATAATATATATTAATATTACCAAGTACTTAACAAACAATACAGTATAGTGCTGCTGCAGGAAGAAATGTGTTAAAAGAATAGAACAGAGTGCTCAGAAATAGGTATAAATATTCAAGGTAACTTATAAGCTTGATAAATTTTGCCCAAAGAATACAGAAGTAGATTAATTGGTAGATAGTGACAGGAACACTTTTTTCTTGCTTTAAAATGATGAAATACAAATAAGATAAAAGCCTAAATTTAAGACATAAAGGTACAGAATTAATAGATAAAGGATAAACCAAAGTAAACTTGCATTGGTATAATATAATCTCCCTGAATAAGATATACACCCATAAAATTTTGGAAAGAATTTCTTTTTCATACAAGTTATCTCTACCAAGAAGGACATATAGACAAATTTAACAGGTGATTGGAATAATAGGAGATGTTTTCCCTTGTTCCAATTTGAAACAAAATAAATACATGCTAACACTTGTTAACAATACCACACTCAAATCAAAGGAATATAGATAGAAACCCCAAAAAGATGGATAAAAATGCTATATTGAAAATATAATTCCCATATGGACATTAATTATAAGAAGTTCTAACTGATTAAGGATGCGAAACATGAAATCTCAGGCATAAATGAAATTCACTTTTGTAAATATAAGAATGGCAATAATGGAAAATGGGGTTTACCATGCTTTTTCAAAGACATAGTGAAAGCATAATATTGATATGTTCCAGATTGGATTATAAATGGCAAACTACAATGTTGTAAATAAAATCATTTAGTAAGCTGAGAGTTTTAAAAGAATAAGTATCCATGCATTAGGGAATGAATAAATGTGGTGGGGGCTATGGAACACAATGCAGTAGATGGAATAACAACAAGAACTTACTTATACTTTAACAATTCCCACTGATCCTTTGAGCTAAAGAAACAAACAGAAATTACTGATTGATGTTCCACCACTGTGTAGTGTGTTAGTGAAGGGTGCTTTGTGGGAATCCTACACATGGGCATGATTGTTTCATAAGATCAAAACTTCTGTAATAAAATATATATTTAAAAAAATAATAATAGGGTGGGAGGGAATACATCAAATGTAAGATATGGACTATAGTAGGTAGTAATGTTTTGACCATATTCTTTCATAATTTGTAACAAATGATTCACAACAAGGCCAGGTGTTAGGTGGAGGGGTGATGTATGGAACCCCGAATGATGTTATGCATGTTTGTTTTGTAAGTTCATGACTTTTACTATACACTTATTTTCTATGTATGTTCATGTATGAATGATATACTCCAGTAAAAATTTTAAAATGTAAAACAAAATACTGAGTGAGTATATTTCAAAATAACATTTATTAAATTAATGAAATACATTTGCAAAGAATTAAACCTTATAACAGAATTTTATTTGAAAAAAACTGCTCATTTTTTTTTCCAATTGGGGTTTCAAACCATGACTGTTATACTTTTTTCAATATAAATGTAATGTTAGAATTGTTGAAAGTTAGATACATAATCTGGGCATCATGGAGACAGCAAAAGCCTTTTATCATAAATATAACCATACATACACACAAACTCACATACAGTGAAAATGATACCAAATAATGGTACAGAGAATTAAGCATAAAACAGTACCTCTAGAAGCAGTTTTTAAGGTAAATGAGAGCAAATTCTGTTTTCTCTCAAGTAGAGCTCATCGAATGTGTGTATCCACTGTGTTTTCCTTTGTCATTGATCATTGCCAGTTCATAGTACACCAGATCTATAGATTCTCGTTAATTCTACCCATCACATATTATCCCATGAACGCATGTGCATGAGTGTCCATGGCTGATTTTAGCATTAATGTATTACCATGTTCCATCCTTTGTCATACTAAGTGATTGATATTTAAAGTTTTGAAACACAATCACATAGTTTAGTCTTCATGATATGTGTATTACATATTTTTGTCTATTAATTGTCTGTATAGCTACCAGGCAGTAGATCACAGACTGTGTTCTTTCTCCCCACAGGTATGTCTCTTATAAACGGCAACCCTGATATAAATTTTATGTTTTACACTGTTATAAACATAGGCAGATCTATTTATAGGTGCAGGTATTTGTCTATGCAATTATCTAAAGATGATACACATTTTATGTTCACAGACATAATGTGTAAGCTACACTGAAAAAAAAGGCAGTGAATATAAGCCTTACTACAATATATAAAATATCAAGGAATAAACATGAAAATGTAAAAATTATTTTATAAGGTGAAACAGAGAAGAGCTTAGTGCAACTATTTGCAGGTAGAATGAATTTTTTCATCCCAGCTTTCTACTCAATACAGTGTGAACATGAGAAAATGATAAACTTTTCTGGAATTTTCTTCAATTAAACCCATATGAGGCTATTAAGATGACACTGCAAATCTAGTATTTAACTTCTACTACTTGACATTTTAATAGGACTAGTTACAGAAAGTAATAATTGGTTTTATAAAAGAAAAATCTTTGTTCAAATGTTAATTTCTGCTTATGTATTTATTTATTTATTTATTTTTGGTTACATATCCACCCCCCCCCTTTCTGCTTACTCTTGCTGTGCGTCTATTCTTCTGTGTGTTTTTTTTCTATGTCTGCTTCTTGTCTCCCCTGTCTTTTGTGGTGATGCACCGAGTCGGCCCTCCATGGAGGCGGCTTGCTCCGTTCATGGGTGGCCCCATTCCGTTTTTCATGGGTGGATCTGCTCCATGTTTTGTGGGCAGCAGTGCTCCGTGTTTTGTGGGCTGCCTGGCTTCCGGGCTTCGCAGGTGGCAGCTCCATGTTTCACAGGTGACTTTGCCTTGCCCATGGTGGCTTTGCCCCCCCAAGGTGGCTTGCCTTTCTCAAGGCTGTCTGCCCATTCGGAGAGGTCCCCAGGAACTGAACCCAGGGCCTCCCATGTGGTATACCAGAGCTCTTATCCACTGAGCTATCTAGCCAGCCCCTCTGCTTATGTATTTAAATGTCTTCTTGTTTTTCTAAAAAAAGTCACATAAAATTTTATCTAAATTTTAAGATAACATATACAATACTTTTATTTGTGTATTATAGAAACATTATTTCCCATTTTAAAAATCAGCTCCTTAAGGGAACAGGAAAAATCTAGTAAACATTCTGCCCAAAGCCCTTTTAATTTCTCTGTTGCTGAGGCTAAAGATGATGGGGTTTTTGAAGGGGGACACAATGGAGTAGAACACAGATGTGAGGAGGGAATGGATTGTTGATTCATTTGAGGTGGGGCCCAAACAAGTGAAACTCCCAGAAATGAAAAATAAAATAATAGTAACTAATTGGGGAGAGTAGGTTGATAAGACTTTGTTCCATGCTTCCACAGAACACATCTGGAGCACAGTTAAAAAGAATTTAATGTAGGAGGTGAATAAGATGACAAAGCTTACTAAGACAAGGCAAAAAGTTACAACAAGTACCACAAGATTCAGAAGACTGCAGTCTGAGTTTAATACTTATGACTTGAAAGATGTCACAAAAATATTGATGGATTACATTTGACTTTGTGAAGGGAAGCCTGAATGTGGTGCCTGTGTGGATAGTAGAATAGACCAGTCCACTGACATATGAGCCACCTGCTAACTGTGTGTACAAACACAGGGTCATGGTGACCCCAAATTGCAGAGGGTAGCAAATTGCAATGTAGCAGTCATAGGACATTACCACAAGGACAAAAACTCTGTGAATCCAAAGAACATAAATAAGATTGCCTGAGTGGCAAATTTTTTGAGAGAAATAATTTTACTACCTGTCAGGGAATTCATGATTGAATTGGGAACAGTTACTGAGATGTAACAAAAATCCATGAAGGAGTACATTGGAAAGTGAAGATGTGGATCTGTCACAAGAACAGTAATCGTAAGAAGATTTCCAGTCAGGGCTCCCAGATAAATCACTAAGATCATTAGACTTTGTAAGACTTGGAGTCCCTGGGAACTTGAGATATCCATGAGGAGGAATTCTATGAAGATGGTGCAGTTGACCACATCAGCTAAAATGCTGCTGTCTCCTTGCAGTCAAAGGATATAGTGGTAATATGATGGTCCGAATCAAAATGGAGAACATCCAATCTTCGTCATACAGAGTAAATCTTATACTGACATAGGTTGTTATGATGCATAGAGATATCTATGTCTCATAATATTGATATATGGTTTTCAATGCTTAATTAATATGTAGAAAATTGAAAGAATTAGGAGATGGAGAAACATTCAAATGTTAATAATATTTAGGACTATCACAATATCTTGGTAGAATTAGAATTTTGTCCAATTACATATAAAAATCAATATACAAACACATGAAGGAAAGAGCATAAAGATAAAAAACAACATACCTGAGGACTAAAATACGAGTTTTCAGTTCCCAAACATTACCTTCATTTCTCTTCATTAAGCATATCTTAGAGAGCTACTATTTATGAAGGTGTATTTTTATTCTAAACCATATGAAGAAATGTCTATCAGCCTTATCTGTTATGTTCAGTGTTCTTTTTTTGGAAAGCACTGGAATAATTATGCTTCTTACCATTCTCAGGGGATCAAGCCATTAAAAGCAGCCTTCAGAAAAGCTGTGTTCTTTTAATGCCTTTTTTCCCAATCTGTTACGGTAAATTAGAATGAAAACAGCCTTTTTAATATTGAGAGATTATGAGTAGAGGTTTTGTAAAATGTAAGGAAGAACAAGTTCAAAAGTGTGGTTTGTGGGTTAGCATTTCTCAGTGTCATTTTAGAGGCCCTGTTTCATTATAAAAAGATCAATAGGCTATGGAAAACAGTATTAAATTGTGTGGTTATATATATCATAAGATTAAATTAATTTATCTATAACATGTAAAAAGGTGAAATAAAACAGTGTAATCTCATTCCCCTCACAGGAATTGAATGACAACTTAAACAAAAGTGTCTCACACAGATGCAAAGTTTGAAAAGAGACAAAGTAGAATGAAAAAAAATTCACTATTGCAACATAATGTGTGTCCCTACTCTGAAGCTTGGGGAACTTCCTGATGCTTAGCTGCCACTGAAAGGGTACTGAGGAAAGGTTAACTGACAGAATCCTGAATGAATATTGAGTATGCTCACCATGAAGTGATTTTAAAGACGTGGGGATAAAGTCAAGAAGAAAATCCTCAAAATCCTACATCCTGTGTCAAGATCTCAAAGGAACATGAGCACAATGAGGAAAGAAGGTAAATGTTCTACTTGGAAAACAGTGGTGAGGTAGTTAGGGAACAGTGTAAGCAAGATGAGAAAAATCTGGATGGATAAACCATTGCACAGAGAAAGAAAAAGAGACCATATAAGAGATTTTATTATTGAACTACTTAAAAATAGGCATATAAATTATTAAATCTTAATATCCACAACTGCCATGCCATCATTATTACTAATAATTCATAAAGAATATGTGTGTACATAAATTATATT
>PVKH010038712.1:0-11279 GCA_004027955.1 Chaetophractus vellerosus | reverse complement strand
TGTATTGGAAGCAGTTAAATTGTTTTGTAAGTTTCAGAGTTCTACAGCTAGAAGGGATTTTGCCTGAAGACAAACTGTATTTCTTTGAACTGATTATGATATGATTTTGTACTTGCAATTGTTACTAAGGTTTTTTGAATATTGTAATGTATTTTTGGAATTCAGAGGGTGGAGTGTTACAGTTTGATGTAATTGTGAATTCCAAAAATCCATATTGAATCATGCTTGTAAACTGATCTGTTCACCTGGGCATGATTGGGTTATGATTAGGGCGTTGACTGGGCCATGTCAGTAGGGCGTTGAGCCCCACCCCTCGGTGAGTGTGGTCTCAAGTATAAAAGGCAAGGCCAAAGATTTGAGAAGCAGTTTTTGAGAAGCAGTTCTGATGTTGGAGAGAACGCCCCAGGAGTAGAAAAGTAAACCGTTTGCCTGATAATCTACAGCTGACCTTGTAGAGGAACCAGAGGAACTAAGCCCAGAGAGAAAAGCAGCCCCAGGAAACCAAGAACACTGGCAAATGTCAGCAGCTGTCTTGCTCCAACACGTGCCAGTGGACTTTGGTGAGGGAAGAACTTATGCTTTGTGGCCTGGTAACTGTAAGAATCTACTCCAAATAAATACCCTTTATAAAGACCAACCAATCATTGGTAATTTGCAAAGGCATCCCTTTGGCTGACTAATACAAGTGGTTTACAGAATAAAAAGTTTATTTCTCTCTCACATGACAATTTGAGGTGTGTGTTTTTTCTTGATGGGTAACTCTGCTCCATTCAGGGACTCATGCTAATGGCAGCTCTACCTTCTTCAATACTTGTCTTCTGAGAGTCCTCATTGCAGTTCCAACCATTCAGCCAACAGGAAGAGAAAAGAGAGAGTGGATGAGGCATGGCCTGGTTGTAAGGTGTTATCCTAGAAGGTACACACATCTCTTGCCCCTCATATTCTATTGCAGAGAACTAAGTCACATGGTCACATCTAATCTCAAAAGTGGTGTTTGGAGAGATGGTATTCCTTAGGGCTTCTTGCACTCCTACATGGCTTGGTGATGTACCAAGACTAAAATGTCTTCACTGCTCTTTGACCCAGGCTGTTTCTCAGAGTTGTTTATGCAGGTGGTAACATTAAGAAATGCAATAACATCTCCCTGCTGCCCCTCCAGGACAAAGAGCAGGCTTGCTCATTGCTTACTATGAAAGTGGTGGGATCCCCAGTGTTCCTCAGCTGTGACACAACCCCAATGTGTGCATAACACCCATCTGGGCCCGTTGTATCACCCCCCTAAGACCTGGGAGTAAGGGGAACCCACGGAAATATGCTAGTGCTCATGATGCATTGGATTGAGAGAGACTTTGAAGGCGCGAACACGGGTTAGGATACTGTTGTCATGGTGACTGGTCCAAAGTAGGTGCTCAAATATTTGTTGAATGAAAGGCTTTGGTGAAAAATGATAACAGCCTGAATGAGTAGAAGGGCAGGATGCATGGGGAGTGGGGGATGGTGGGGGCTGGCAGATAATAAACTCATGCAATGTCCCATGTCTTGGAATGATACACATTAAATTCAAGATGGAAGTTACTTCTAGGGACAGGGAAGGGGATGCAATTGGAGAAGGGGTCAAAGGGACCTCGGCCGCATTATTAATAATATTTTATATATTAAGCTGGGTGATGGGAACACAGATAGGTGCTAAATCATATTTTTAATTTTGAACTTTTTATTATGGGAATTCTTTATGCCTTTTGTTAGTCTGAAATCTGTCATCATAAAATTTGTCAAAGACATTTCAGAGGAGAATAGAAAGTGTTGTGTTTTGGAACTATCTGTGTGTGCCACCCCTTCCAGGTATCTTTGCATTTCAACAGAAGACGATTCATTAACATAAAGGAGTGAAGGTCTAATGGAGGAATGTTTAATTCCAGCAACCTATAGGTGGGAAAGATATCTACAGGGGAAAGAAGAGCCTTTGGGGCTTGCCTGCAGCCACATTTGTGTACAACTGACCCTGTCTCTCCTCCCCAATTACACACAGGGCTGGACTTTGGGGCTGTCAGGACTAACTCTACCCAGCCTCTGGCAGGAATCTTCCCGGCAGGCCAGCTGGTGTATGGTTTGAAGCCCCCCAAGAAGCATGCCAGCAGCAGCCCTTTTAATAACCACACCCTTCCCAGTTCCCTCTGTGAATTTTACTTAATTTTTGTAAAGCCAAGATGAACACACTAATCTTTCTCTCTCAGCTTTACACCAAGCCCTGGTCTTTCTCACACGGCCTTGCATTATTCATGAAGGTTTACATTAATCAAACATTCCAAAGTTTCATAAACTTTCTATTTTGGAGCACACATGCTTTGTAGGGTAGGCACTTAGTGGACAATGGGATCATAGCTTGGAGATTTTCCAGCATTCTTAATTCCCATCTGCTTTATTCACTGCAGCTGTTTTATTTCTTCCCCAGAGACCGTATCTCAGAATTCTGCAGTAGACTGTTTTCATATAAATGTATGCAGCAGGGTGGGCTTTATGGGTTGAGCAAATGCAAAAATGTTGAAGTAGTTGCACTTGGATTGTCCTCGCTGGCTAGTGACACTCTGTGATGCCTACATGTATGATTTTTGTGGCAGAGGCTGCTACATGTCCTCCAGAATCCATTTCCCTCCCCCCATTTTTTCCTGGTTTTTAGCTGAGCCACGTAGAATAAAAACTATATTTCCCAGCTCCCTGTAACACCCCCTTGCAGTGGCCACGCCACCAGGTTGTGGCCAATGGGATGAAATAGAGTGTTGCTTGTGACCTTCAGAAAGGGGCACACCCCCGTTTCCTCTTCTGCCTTCCTGCTGATGGGACTGTGGTGTGATGGCTGGAACTTGGACTATGAGGAGGAAACAACATGCTGAGGTTGCAGAAAGCCGTACCAGCCCTGAACCACCTACTTCTGGGCTTCTTAAAAGTGAGGAAAAAAGTGAGAGAACTATTATCTTGTTTAAGACCCTGTTTAAAGGAGGAGGGAGGAGATTGGGGGCTGTAGTGTGTGTGTGTGTGTGTGTGTGTGTGTGTGTGTCACCCAAGCCAAGCTAATCTTTAGTGATTCCCTCTTTAAAAATACAAGCCTTTGGAGGCTCTTGTAGGGAATGCTTAAACTTGCCAGTTAGAGAGTATTTTACTGGTTAATATGTAAGGTCATAAGTAGGAAGAGCTGACCCCTAAGTGCCAGGTCCTGGGAATGTCAGGAATTGCCTGGGTAACATCAGGCCAGCTGGCTCCACATCTCCTGCTGCCAATACCTAGAGCACTTGCACTGAGCACTGACTGGCTCAGGATGTTCCCTATTGTGCTGGAAGAGAAGAGGAGGACAGAGCCATCTCGATGTACCTATGCAGGAATAACAACACCTCCGCCAACATCAGTGAGTTGCCAATGGCTGAAAAAATATTGGTTTGTTAGTATTTTTCTCATTATAAAAGCACAAGGATGAAAATCACCAATAATCTTACTACCAAGTTATCATTTTGATCTATTCCCTTCCAGTCTTCCAGTTCCATTTATGCAGATATAAATGTTCATCTTTTCATAATGGTATCATAATATACTCTATAATTTTCCTTTATCTCTTTTTATATCGTGAGTATGCTTGCCTATCATTACAAATTCTTTTATAAGATGACTTGTAAAATTATCTTCACTCTAGACCATCATAAGGCTAAACTCCAAAGTATTGTCCAGTCTCCTAGTCCTGTAGGTCTTGTATATGTTTTTCTTTTCTCTTTCTTTCTTTTTAATTTTTACCATTATAAATAACACAGGGATGAATATCCTTATAGATAAATATTTGTACACATCTTGATTTTTGTACTAGGGGAGACTGTGAGAATTGGAATTCAGGAGGATTTATTTAACCAGTTGCTATCACTCCTTTTTAAAATCCATTTTGATGTCATTGATATATCCCTATCTCATCTGGGTGGGCAACTCTAAATCAGGTTCCCAGAACAATAACCCATTAACTTACGTTAAACTATAAGAGATTTTGAATAATTCCTGTGCTGAAATATTCATCGGGTTTTGTTTTCATCTTCTACCATAGCAAGCAGTTAAAAACACAGTCTGGAGAAATGGCATTTTTCTTTCAGAAAATGAATTGGTAATTTATTCGAAGGAGGCTGGGTAGTTGTTTTATAAATTATTATCTTTTGCAAGCCATTAATGAAATGAAGTCAGTTTACATCTTTAAATAACCTTTAATATTTGTACAAGTAAATATCTCCATTTGATGGTAATGGAAATTGTCAGAAAATTTCATTTTCTCACAATTTAGCTCACTCACAATGGCTGTCAGACAGCCAAATGATATGACGCAGAGCACTGCTAATCGTTTCAGCAGAAGACAGTATTTCAAAGGTGAGGGAAAGGAGGTGCAGACGCTAATGAAGTTTTATTATCAGAACATAGAATTAGGATTGTGACAAGAGACAATAGTGGTAGTGACGTGTAGTTAGAGTGAGAAAGCTTGTGAAATCTCTAGCTATATCCCAGGGCTGGAAACAGTGAGAAGGGTGGACTGATAAATACCCCTAAATGGAAATAGACCAGATCCCTGCTTATCTGGCTGGAAGCAAAGCAAAGCAAAACAAAACAAAACAAAACAAAACAAAACAAAACAACCCAGAAAACAAAAATCAGATCCAAGCCAATCTATGATCTATAAAATAAGCAAGGTGCAGGGTTGTATAAGTAACCCTGACATTTACGAGTGGTGGAGTCAGCATGCTTGGGTGTGTTTGTTCTTACGAGGAGGAAGGTGCTGGAATCTGGCTCTGATGGATCACAGTTATACTCAGCATTCCAGATTTGAAATGCTGCCTTATCTGTGATATGTAATTATTTTTGGTGCTTTTGTGTTGGGGGAGGGAGGTGAGGAGAGGGGATTAGGAAAAGGAAGGAGAGGAGGGTACACCTTCATCCAAAATGGAGCTCACAAAAATCAGTCTCCATGAGATGGCCACATCAGAACAGCCCTTGTCACTTATCTCTCATGCTTTCATTTGATAGCTATTTGTGGTCTACTGTGTGCCAGGCATGGCTCTACTAAAAACGGCATAGAGTGATGAATAAGACACACAAGGTCCCTGGGCTTACAGTTTGCATTCTTTGGGTAGGGGTAGAGCGATAATAAAGAAATATGAAAATATAAGCTAGCACTGCCTGCTATAGAAGAATTAAAACAAAATGAAGTGATAGAGTGCTTGGGACGCAAATTTACGTAGAACGTGTGGTGGTTCTAAAACAAGTTCCCACATTCTTTGACACTCCTCCCACCAAGAGGTGGAGTCTGACTCTTGTCCTTGCACCTGGGTGGCCTTTGTGACTGCCTTGAGGAATAGAATACAGAGGTAGTGATGCCAGGTTAGAAAATGCCATGCGGCTTCCACAGGGTTCTCTTGGGGCCAGCAGGTGGGGGACCATGAAGGGAAGCCACATAGACAAAGAGAGATGCCTAAGCAGCCAGCTGTCCCAGCTCCCAGCTGTTTGAGTCTCCCCAGCCCAGGAACTGGACATATGTTGAAGAAGCGTTCGAGGTGACCATCTGGTTACAACCGCATGACAGGCCCGGGGTGAGAACTGCCCAGCTGAGCCGAGTCAATTGCTGAGGCAAATAAAGGATTATTAGCATTTTAAGCCATCTTTGGGTGGATGGTTTGTTGTACAGAAACAGAACTGGAATGGAGTGGTCCAGGAAGGCTTCTTTGAGGAGGTGACATTTGAGCTGATGACCTCAGGGTTATAAAGGAGCCAGGGGAAGAAGAAGAAGATTCCAGGCATAAAGGAGCAGTGGAGAGAATCTAAGGAGGTCAGCGAGGCTGAGGCATAACACGATGAGAGTCTGTGAGAAGTGGGCTGGCAACTAGTTGGCGCTTAAAAATATTAGGCATTATTGATTATAATATAGGTAATATTGAGTGCCTACTGGTGCCAGGCACTCTCCTTAGAACTGGGATGTATGAATTAAGGTTTTCGACCTTAAAAGAACTTTGTTTGGGGGGGATGGTGCAGACTCACCCAGATAATATACTAGAGTGATGCTTAGTGGGGCCACAGCCACCACCCAAGTTTCATATCAGAACACTGGAGTAGCTTGAGCCGATTTTCTATCTTGTCCCAGGGGAATGATCTGTGGTTTAAAAAAAAACTTCCCCAATCCTCAGTGCAGTGCAGAGTTCCAAGGGAAAAAAGGATGGGGTGTTGGGTCACTGCAATTGTTCTCAAATAGAAGAGGATTTAACACCTTCTTTTTAAAAAAAAAAAACAAAAAAACACTTCAATTTAGGGTTATGCACAGTTTGGGCACAAACAAATTAAAACAATACTAAACAATACTCTGTGGACATGTGTTTCAAGGACTGCAAGCATGTGTATGAATGCCTTTAAACCGTCAAAGCACCTGGTCTTAAAATGTCATTTTGCAGTATCTGCCTTCTTTGAAGTGGTAGTCTATCTTGTGATGAATATGGAATATAGAAATTCAAACATTAAATGACAGTATCAGAAAGGGAGGGAAGCAGTCTGCAGCTGCACTCTGTGGTGGTTCCAAATGCCCTCTGGCTTGTAGACAATGGACTCCCTGGTTGAAGGGCTTGGCCAATGAATGCCGCCTGGAAAAGCTCTCCATATACTCAAGCACAGGTTGCTTCCAAGGAACTAGACAGAGAAGAGATGGAAGATAGTAAGTCCATTAGATGTTTGATTTAAGCACCCAGAGAAGATATAGGGATAAAAACCTATAGCTGTGTGACACTCTTCAGGCAAACCTTCCCCTGGAAAATTGTCAATGGAGCTGAGAGCATAGGGCCCATTTCTAGAACACTCAAGCCCTCTGCAGAGGCCAATGCTTACTCCTTGCACCATTCTTGAACATTAGCCAGGACTCTGGATGTAAGAGTCACAAACTCCACTTAAATTAGCTTATGCAAAAAAAGGGGAATTTATTAGTTCATGGGCTTAAGCTGTGGAAAGAATAAGGTGGAGTTAGGCTCAGGGAAACCCCAGAGCCAGGAACTCTGCCACCAGGAGGATTCTCTCTTCCTTTCTTTTCTGCTTCTCCCTGTGTGTTTTTAGTCTCTAGACTAGATTCTCCAAATGGCAGGAGACATGGCCTTGGGCCACCCCAGGCTTGCATCCTTCTAGTTTGCTATCAAAGATGAAAAAGAGCTGTTTCTCCTCAGCTTTATATATATATATATATATATAATATTTTTGTTTTTATTTTTAAAGAAGCTTTAGATTACAAAAATGTTACATTTGGAAAAATCCCCAAGGATACACTCTGATTGGCCTTGAGTCACTGGCCACCCTCTTTAGTCAGCCATTTGACCAGAGAGTGAGGGGTTGCAATGGCACAAGAGGAGCAATATCTGTTACTAGATTTGGCCTGGGGGTTGGGGGAGGAGGGAGATATTGGGCAGGTGAAGATAGTAACTGCTTCCTCCTAAAGGAGAAAATTAAGTGTGGTCTGAGATCAGGGCTCTCAAGTTGGAAGGAGCAGGCCATTAAATCTGTGAGAACCCCACTCACCTCTGTCTATTGCTCTACTGCCCTAGACCTAAGACTTAGGGCTGGCTCCCGGCTGGTGAGACAGAAAAGGCAGATTTCCATAATTCAGCTCATTCAGACTTCCGCTCGTAACACACATCTGCCTTCAAGAATACAGATTTCATAGACTTGTTGGCTTCTCAGAAAGGAGGGACTGCTTCATCCAAAGCCATTATTTTACACGTGACAAAGTTAAAGACATTCAAGTATAAGATGTCACAGATTTGTGGGAAGGCAGATAGAGAGACGGGGAGCAGCGGTCCGGCTGAGTTGGTTCTGCTGGGAAAGACAGTGAAGAGAATCATGGGGACACTGGCTGGAGCTCATGCTAGGTATTCTCTCCCTTTGGCGGCCCTCAAGGACCCTTATGTAAAATGTATATTGATTTGCTGAGATGTTTTTCAGAGTTGGATTTGTGTTTAGATACATCACAATGTTAACGGTGACTAGAAGCAGCCTCGTTATGCCTAGTTGTGGTGTCTGCCATTGTTTTCCCTCACACTCCCCTCCTCTGCCCCCAGTAATAGCCCCTCCCACCCGTGCACACATGTATACACTGTTATGCACCTACTGGCCTGAACTTTAAAAAAAAAAAAATTAGAGAAGCTGAAGGTTTACAGAAAAATCATACATAGAAATACAGAGTGCCCATATACCACCCTATTATTAACACTTTGCTTTAGTGTGGTATATTTGTTGCAATTGATGAAAGAATATTTTTATAATTGTACTATTAACCAGAGTCCATGGTTTACATCAGGGTTCCCTGTTTGGGTTAAACAGCCCAATGTGGATTTTTAAATTTTTTATTCTAGAAACATATATACAAGTAAAATTTCCCCCTTTTTAAGACATTTAAATATATAATTCAGTGCTGCCAGTTGCATTCAAAATGTTGTGCTACTACCACCATCATTCATTACTAAAACTTTTCCATCAACCCAAATAAAATCTTTATACAATTGAAGCATTAACTGGCCTGAACTTTTTGCTATGTTAGTGAGATAAGGGAGGATAAGGGAATAAAATGGAAAAGCCAGTGAGGTTAGCATGAACAGGGAACTAAAGGCCAGGGGGGAAAGAACAGAAATAAAGAGGGGAAGGATGAAGGAGGAGAAGAACCTCTTTGAACTGTGATTTCCTTTAAGCAGAGTCTTTTTAAGAACTTCAAGTGAAGGTAGGGAAGAACTTTGGGGCTCTTCATATATGTAGAAGTTAGAAAGAAAGGAGTTATAGAAGAAGGATTTTGAGAAATTTTGTTGTGTATTTTTAATGTAACCCCTCCAAACGCCCACTCTTTTCTCAAGAGACTTCAGAAAATATTTAAAATTTTACAAATATTTAAATTGCTTTTACTCTTTTAAATGTCAGGTTTATATTTCTTTGCAGACACTGGACCACGTGGTGGCTTAGATTTCTATAGGTTACGTGCACAAGGAAGTTATAATCCAGAGAAATGAGGTGACTTCCCTCAGAGCACAAAGCCAGTTGGTGCTTCTTCCACTATATAATATTCAGGCTTCAGGGTCAGCTGTGGACATATTTTCCTCTGTGAAGAAGTAATTCTGCAGCTGGATTGGCCTGGTTGCATATTCTAGTCTTTGTTTCTTTCAAATACCTCAATGCTTAATTTTTGCTCTGGTTGGAAAAGTCTACACGCATGGATTAAATGGCCATTTGGAAAAGACTAGTAATTGGCCCAAATGGGGTGTGTGCGTGTGTGTACGAGTGTGTAAGAAGCTGATAATGTTATTTACAATTATCATTTATATCAATTATTTACTGACCTTTGTATTTGGACTTCAAGTTTGGTCTCTGGCTTGGCCCTACTCCCCATATTTTCCTTACTTTAAATTGGTATCAAGTCTATGAGAAAAAGTCAAAACAATATTCCTTAGAATACAGTGTAGCGATCAAAATAGAGGCTCGGAAGGGAGACAGACCTGGATTCAAGTCCTGTTAGAGTTTAGCTGTGTTATCTTGGGGAAGTAACTTAATCTCTCTGAGCCTCAGTTTATTCATCTATAGAATGGGAATGATATCACCTACCTTTTAGGCATTTTTGGAAAAGATTAACCAAAATAATTTATGTGAAGCATCTAGTAGATCATTTAACATGTAGCAGGTCCCTGGTAAAATTGGTAGCAATGAAAATCATTATGACCATTAGGGTCCTCTGGGAGTGGCAGGGGACAAAGTGAAGGATTGGACCAGATCAACATTTTTCAGGGTCTTCTGAGGATTACAAACTCTGGAAGTTTCTCCCAGGGGGAAGAAAAAGTCAGATTATGGTCAAATATTGCCTCGAAACTCTGCATATTCTGTTTTACCCGTGGAAATCCACAGTGCATATTAGCATTTTCATAGCTCTAAGAAATCCTCCTGTAAAGAATCTATTTTTGTCTAACCCAGTCATCCCCAATTACGTTTGAGCATAGAATCACTTTTTTTTTTTAACATCTATTAACATCCCATGAAATCAGTGTTCTATGGAACACCCACTGAGAAACACTGGGTCTAGCACTCTCTGAGTTCCTTCTAAAAGCTCCTGGCAGGAGTAGGAGTCAAGGTAGCTCCCTGGCTCAGTTCTCATGGAGGCTTATTTTATAGAAAAAGAGTATAAAAAGTCCAGGGGATGGAAAGACCTGCATGTGAAACATCTAAAATCATTTATAAAAGGATATTGGACAGCTGGTGAGAAAGTAAAATGGTGCAGCCACTTTGGAAAACAATCTGGTCATTCCTCTAAAGGTTAAACATAGAATTGCCAGATGACCCAGAAAATCCACTTCTAGGTATATTCTCAAAGGAATTGAAAACATATGTCCACACAAAAATTCAGGCACAAATGTTCATAGCAGCATTATTCATAAGAGCCGAAAAGCAGAAGTGACCCAAATGCCCATGAGCTGATGAATGGATAAACAAAGTGTGGTATATCCATATAATGGGATATTATTTGGCAATAAAAAAGAATGGAGCACTGATACATGCTACAATATGGATGAACTTCGAAAGTATTATGCTAAATGAAAGAAGTTAGTTACAAAAGGCCACATATTCTATGATTCTAATTATATGAAGTGCCCAAAACAGGCAATTCTACAGCTACGGAAAGTAGATTTGTGTTTGCCCAGGGTTGGGGAGAGGGGACCTGAAAGGATTATGGCTGAAGAGTACAGGGTTTCTTTTTGGGGTGATGAAAATGTTCTAAAATTGATTGTGGTGATAGTTACATAACTCTGTGGATATACTAAAAGCCAGTGAATTGTTCACTTTAAATGGGCAAATTATAAGGAATATGAATTACATCACCAAAAAAACTGTCACAAAACAAAGAACCAAACATAAAAAACAGACTGACATGCAGGGAATAAAAAAGGATATTTGTCCAGAATCAGTCAGTGTAGTTGCCTAAGTGCGGTGAATTTGAATGTGCAGATAATCTCTTTAAATTGTGGGGTCAGGCACAGAATATCTGTACAAGGCTTGCTATGGATGTGGCTAAAAGGCCACAATCTGGTGAACCAAACTGGGTTGGCTACAAAACAAACAAACAAACAAAAAATCCCACAAAAACCCAGCAACACACACATCAAGGGATTGTCTTCCCCTTGACTCTTTGCAAATCTCACCTTCCATCCTGGAAGATGTTTTATAATTACTTGTCATTTTATAAAATCTTGGGTAATGTTTCT
>PVKH010038711.1:0-11285 GCA_004027955.1 Chaetophractus vellerosus | reverse complement strand
CACATTTTTTATTCCACCACATCAGCAGGACGTGACTCAGGTTAGGTCCCCACCCCCTTTCTGGGTCTGATATAAATGGACACTCAAGAAGTCTCACAGAGGAGAGAACTTTGTCATTTTTGATCCTGCCATGTGACAGAAAGAAGTCTCAAACAGCTATAGCCCCAGGGAGAGATGGACCATTTGACTGTTAGCTTACAGCTGACCCTGGGAAAAAAGCCGAGACTGATATAGGAAGCTCTGAGACACAAGCCCTATGCCAGCCTACAGCTGAGATCAGGAAGAAACTGGGCCCACAGAGCCTCAAGAGGAAGAGGAAGCCCAGAAGGGAAGGCTGAAACCTGGTAGAGATCACCCACCACCTTGCTTCAACACATGGCAACTGACTTTGGTGAGAAAGTACCTCTTATGGTACCTTGGACTTTCCACAGCCTTGGGACAGTAAGCTTTTACCCCAAATAAATACCCTTTACAAAAGCCAACAGATTTCTGGTGCTTTGCACCGGCACCCTTTTGGCGGATTAAGACACCCAGTTTTTACAATTCTAAAACATTCACCTTCACTGTATAACATCCAGATTTTAAGTCCAATTATAGTTAAGCCCATATAGATTGTATTTAAAAGGTCATATTTCTAAGGTTTAATTTGCCTACTCAATTACTAGTCAATGAAAGATTCCATATGGCAAGGAAGTCCTATGGTCTGGTGCATTTCAGAGTCTATGTCCTTCTGTAAAGTTAAGGCCAGATAATTGGCAGAATTTTAAGGACTTACTAACTCTTCTCTAAAAGTCTTTTTTTACTATAAAGGTCCTGTTCACCTGCATCCTAAATACTAAACACTCAGGGCTTAGAAAAGGGGCCATCTTAAGTCAGCTTGCCTCTGAGGCATTTTCCAAGTTATAATATATTTATACAGTGCTCTACACTTTGTTTTCATCATATATATTATTTAATTTGATTCTTTACAATAACATGAAAAAGTAGTAAGAGTGAATAGTATCATCCCCATTATATAGTCAAGAAAATTGAGCTTCAGGAAAAGTAAGTTACTGGTAGGTAAATTATAGAGTAATAACTCAAGATCAAGCTTTTCTGACTCAAAGCTAGAGTCTGTCAACCATCCCAAACTGCCTTTATCTTGCAACAGTAACTTCTCTGTGAAACCAGAAAGTTGTTTGACCCAAAACAGTGAAGACAGCCTTGGAGTCTTGCAAAGTCCACCCTTGACTGTAGAGACCATCACATGCTCTCTCCACCTGCTGATTGTGAGTGAACTCACAGAAGAGCGGGGATAAGGCAAATCAGAAGAGGATGCTCTTTCTTATCTCCTCTAGCAGCTTCTTACACCTACCTAGTAGGCAGAGAATGAGATAGATAAGAAGCTGAGAAAACGTAGTCTAAGCAAGCTCCTCATGGCAGCAGGAGAATTCTTGCTCTTATCTAGAATGAAGAGAATGGCCAGAAGGGGAATCTGTTTGAAGTAACAACATATTTACCATATCCAGGAGGATCCTGACTCCTCCAGGATGTAGATTCGGATGAAAAATCCAAATGTCTATTCTGGTCAGAGGATAAGACCAGAGTTAGAATAAGCAGATTTAAAGTAATTGTTAGTAAGAAATGCATCAGAATATACTTAAAATCTGGTTACTTTACCCATGGTGGATGAGGGACCATGGTTAATAGTACAATTATGGGAACATTCTCTCATCATCACTAACAAATGTACGATACCAATACATTGTGTTAATAATAGGACGGTTTATTGGAAAAATTCACCAAATACAAGCTCTGAACTATAGTTAGCAGTAATATTATGATGATGTTCTTTCATCATTTGTAGCAAATGCTTCACAACAATGTAAGGTGTTGGTAGTGGGGCAGTGTATGGGAATCCTGTATGGTATGCATGGTTGTTTTGTAAACTCTCAACTTCTCTAATTAAAAAAAAACTGGTTATTTAAAAATATCTTTTTAAAAAATAGCTTTATTTCAAATTCAAAAAAAATAGCAGAAAAAGGCAGCTCAACAAGTTATGGAAGCATTGCCCTTAAAAAGTTCTGTCCAGGCACTATCCCATTTAATTCCAACTACTAACTCAATTGTTCCTCTAGTGTTCAGAAAGATACACAGATGAACACAGATTAAATGACATAATCAAGGTCTCCTTAATAATGAAAAACTGCTTAATCATATTCATATCTCACAAAACCAAACCCCATATTCTTTTTAAAAAATATCTTGATCTTAACATTGTATTCCTTGATGGTGCTTTTAAATAACAAAGTGAAAATTTTATTTTAAAAGTCTAGATGACTTTTGAATATAATCTTTCTTATAACCATACTTGCTACCATAGTCCAATTGCTTGGATGAGGGATTCACACACTCAATTGCTACAGAGGCCAGGCAGGCAGGTAACCTGAAGCAGGTTGGGCATAAGTGTATGAGCACATACTATGTGAATGATGGAGAGCTGGAGCACCTGGCTATTCATGTAGGGCAGCTGGCATTCAGCTACAACAAATTGTTGCCTTGAGGAAACAAAGAGATGGTCATTTTGTAATTGCTAGATCTTCTGATTTTTCAAGAAACACTAGAAGTCCATATTTTATGTGAACTCGTCTGTTCATTAAATGTTGGCTCAACTTTAAAACAAAGAAGCCAACAAACCATTTGAACCAAACAAAAGATGTCTGCTGGCCACCAATTTTGTGATCTCTGGTTCTGACCATGTGATAAGATTTTTATTGCCACCTGGTGGTAGCTTTCCTCAACTTTAGCTTTAATTTTAAGAGATGAGGCCATAGCAAATTCTGGTGTTTGGCTCATTTGTGTGAGGCGCTTGGTCCTGCTGGGTGGGCGAATTGCCCACTTCCAATATCCAGGCCAATGCTTTCTTGTATTGGCACAAATGGCCAAAATGGAACTCAGCACTGAGAGTTGGTGATTCAAATACTGAAAGTACATATTAACACAGATATTTGTATGTTTATCATTTCAAGATGCAGCTATTTTTAAAGCATATATTATCAAATATTCAGGGTGTGAGCTAGGCTAAGTTAGAGCAAAGAGTGTTAAAAAAACATTGGGTAATTGTCTTGGGCCCTCGTGGCTGCAGAATTGAGCATCTGGACCCATGACTCACACTGAGGCAGTTGGCCAGTTCCCTAACTGGTGCTAAAAAAGACCTGAGCTACAGTTTTCTTATCTGTAACATATGGGGATAATGATCATACCTGCCTCATAGGGCTATAAGGACTCAATGTCTCCTGCAAACTTCGGTGGGAGGTGTGGGGGGTTCTTCTACATGCATGCAGTGAGTCCACTTACTGCCATCTCCCTGGTCATCAAGGCAGGCAGGCAGGACCAGCTTATCTCCTGTGCACAGCCCCCCCCCACACACTGGGTGTGGCCTTTTTGTACTTCCTCATTCTCTTCTCTAAGGTTGATTAACCTGATGTTACCATATAAAAATGGTGTCCAAAATGGGAGACTACAGTGTGATTTGGGCTGGTTTCCACTCTCACCCCCAAGGTCAACCCTGTATTTAAAGCATATGAAAGATGTGTCTGCTTGAAAGAGCTTGAATACTAATTTGTGATGGAAAATTACAGAGCCCTCAGAAAAGAGTGATGACAAAGTACCACCTATCACATAGGAATTGAGAATGCCTTCATATGGATTTGCTTCCTTTTTCTTATTTAAATTTGAGAGACTGAAGTGGTGGAAAAGTCCATAAGGCTCCAAATAAATAATTTAAAACTATGAATTACCAGGCCAGAATTTAAAAAAAGAAAATGCAAGAAATTCCTCTAATTAAAAAATCTTAGAAGGTGAGTTTCTAGACATTTACTTTCATGTTTTTCATATTTAAATGTGAAGCTATAATGAAGAAAACAAGGCAGTGCTAAAAACTAAAATCTACTCACTTTTGTCATGAGAGCTACTACTATGAATATTACAGCAAGAAAGTATTTTATTCCCAAGAGAAAGCACGGTATAGCATATTAATACAAATTATGAAATGAGACTATAAACAGTATGATTGATTTTGTAAATAAATATCATAGCACTTACATATTCAACTTAGAGTCAGCAGAAAAAGTTATGTACTCATTCCAGTGCTACTGCCATTCTTTAAAAGACTTCTAGAGCAGGGATGAGGCTCAAGCTGTTGAGCCCCTGCATCCCACATAGGAGGTCCTGGGTGTGGTTCCCGGTGCCTCCTGAAAAAAACAAAACAAAACAAAACAAAACAAAACAAAACAAAAAAACAAACAACAAGCAAAACAAACGAAAAACCAACTCAGGGAAGTCGATGTGGCTCAGTGGTTGAGCACTGGCGTCTCACATACGGGTCCTGGGTTCAATCCCCGGCCCCTGGTACTTAAAAAAAAAAACTTTTGGAGTTCCTCTCCTTGAACTGTTTTCAAAGCCTGTTCACTTTGAAAATCACTGACATTAGTTTATAGTCATGTTTCATTTTGAAATCGTTTAGGTGATGCTTAGGCTTTGCGCCTGATCATTACATAAAGGTGATAATATTTTAAAGATGACCTTCATGGGCCAGGGAGCAGGATTAAATAGGAAGATAGGCAGGGAATGAAAAAGGTTAGCAAAAAGGCAGAGAAATCAGATGGAGACTGAGACAATCCAAAATTCAAAAGTGTCAATCAGGGTATAATGACATAGAGATTTCATTATATCTTTCTGTGGGACAAAATACTGTCTTTACCCTAAAATAGTACTGTAAGCAATACAACAGGACAATCATTCTTCAAATAAATACGATGTTTTAATAAAAGGGGGAAAAGAGCAAATAATTGATCTTATGCAGAGACTTCAAAGTCCTGATTAAGAAACATAGTACAAAGTAGAGCAAGTGAAACTGTTACGGAGAACAGATGGAAGCTTCCTCCTGAGATAATCATGAGCAGAGTTCTCAGTGCCTTCCTGGAAAATTTTGAATCCATCCAACTCCTCATTTTTTTTGAAGGGAGAAATATTTGTGAAATGAGTTTGTACATGACTGGCTGCAGTTCAACTTTTGCAGAAACAAGCTGCTTATCTAATTCCTATCCGAAGGGCATTTGTTTTTATTAGGGAAAAATGCACCAGCTATCTGGCGATGCCTCCCCTTCTCAATGGAAAAAAAAAAAAAAAAAAAGAAGAAGATCTTGAGTCTCCTGAAGACTTTTATTTATACCTCAAAAAATTCCATACTTGTAATTGTCACTGGACACATCTGTGGTCTGACTGACCCTTTTCATGCCACCATCCAGCAGGTCACTGTTGCTTGCTGTCCATCATAGTCACAGATGCCAGCCTGTGGTTTGATCCCTTGGCAAGTCCCTTGACCAGAACTTGAGGAATGCTGCCGTGGGGCTTCTCACGTCTTCACACTTACTGTTCATTTTCCATGGCGGAAAGTGCCCTTGGTCTTCCTGGCTGCCATCCCATCATCCTTCACCAGCACAAACCTCAGTGAAAGGGAAAGAGCCAGAAGTCAGACTTTAAACCTACAAGCTGCTCTTTCTGATATAGAAATGCTGGTGTGCTATGACCCCCTTTATAAAGGAAATGTGAAGAAGGGGCCTTCTCTCTTATTCTGATTGCACTCTATTTGTTCTAGCTTCAGCCTGGAGATATGTCAGACCTCCAGGGGATCATGATCCATAGACTTAACAAGTCTGCCTTATCTATGGAGCTTGGTGGTGAGAAAATGTGAACATGGTCTGATGTCCATAGTTGATTTCCCCTAGGTTTTTTCTTTCCATGGATTGTGTTAATCTGATTTATTAAAAAATTATACCAAAGTACTGTATTTAGCTATTTGCAGTGTTTTCAAAACCAAATATTTCTCTTATTTTTGTTTGTTTTGAATCTTCCATACTTGATGCACTTGAATCTGCAAAGAAGTTGTAGGTTTGCAGAAAAATCACGCATAAAATAGAGTTCCCATATACCACCCTATTATTAACACCATGCATTAGCATGGTACATTTGTTGCAATTCAGGAAAGAACATTTTTATAATTGCTCTATTAACTACAGTCCATTGTTTACAATAGGGTTTACTGTTTGCACTCACATCTTAATAGAAACAAAAAGGAAAATAAATTAGCACAGTCATAAGTAGTTCTATGTGAAGAATAATAAATGTAGGTTTAAAAATATTATCTCAATTACCAATGTACATAGAAATATTGACTGAAGGTAAAGGACTACTATAAATGGCAGTTCTGAAATTTCTGACTTGTTTTGAAATTCAAGTACTCTTTCACTGAAAAGAGGGATGACTTTAATGAAGATAAAGAACTTTAGTTCAAACATGCAAAAGACCCCAATGACATGAAAGCCATAAATAAGAACCTTATTTTGTGTGTACCTTTATTTCTGAAGCCTGTCCTTTCCAGAAGACCATGGCTGATACCTTGGAGACCATTTTCCTGAGAATGGTGTTTGGATTATTTGTCCTGAAAGCATCTGCTATCTTGTCCTTGAACATTCATCTGCCACTTCTCCACCCACTCACTCAGCATGGTGCCATTTTCCTGCAGTTTATCCTATTGACTTGGCATTTTATTAACTGGTTTTGTGTCATATGCTGCTTTGGATATTACATGCACATGCTCACCTCTGAATCATTTACCAAACTGTTTCATAAGAATGCCTTAGAGCCCATCCCTAGTTTACAAGGCCATTTTGAGCTCTTCATCCAGGCATAATGGAATGTTAAAGTAGAAGTTTCAGCTGGGATCCTAAAGTGGAAGGGATCAGGTACTTAATAAATTGTGAGTTTATGACTTTTAGAGTTGATATGAATAAAATGGTTACAACAATCTTAACTCCCTTACCCATACACCAAGGGTATGAAAAGGTGATTTTGCTGGGGATTTGTAGAGGTGATCTTTTTCCTGAGAGACAGAGCTATAAAGTGAGGACTATCTCCCCCTTTATCTCAAATCAAGAGTCTTAAAATGGATCGGCAAAATGAACTTTTATTATCTAAGAGTGAGAGGAAAAATCAAATTTTAACAGAAAGTCAGGGCAAGAACTAGACCCACTGAATAAATTTAAATGGGCAATGAGAGAGAAAAGTTAAGTTTTTTTCCGGTTATGTCACAAGTTTGTGCTTGTTCAATGTACTGATTATACCTGCAGGTGGCCATTTACCTTATCCTTGTTTAGTGCCTTTAAAGCAGTTCTTTATAAAGTTTTTTTCCCATGGTGATTTTTGTTCAAACATATTTAGAATAGAATTTTATAAAAGGCTACTAAAAATAATATATATTATTATATTCTTGTTTTAGCTTGCTAAATGCTGGTGGGAGAAATATATCAGAAATGTGCTGGCTTTTATAATGGAAATTTATTAGGTTAAAAGCTTACAGTTCCAAGGCTGAGAAAATTGTCCAAATCAAGGCATCAGGCAAAGTTCTGTTCCCAAAAGATCAGCTGCTGGCAATCCTGGACTCCTACCACATGGCATGGTACAGTGGCAGCTTGGCTGGTCCCTGCCTTCTCCTCCAGGCCAGGTTGCTTTCAGCTACTTGCTCTTGTGGCATTCTCTCTGTTTAGTAGGCTCCTTTCTGTCTCTGTGGCTTTTTTTCCCTATGTCTGTGACTTTTTATTCCTCCATTTATAGAGGACTATAGTAAGAGGATTAAGACCCCATCCTGGGTCATGAAATCTAATCAATGATCCTTAACTTAGTCAAAAGTCTCACATATAATAGGTTTATATAAAATATATTTTCTATCAATGTGTTAAGTCTGTCCAAGCCCTCAATGATCTAATACTTCATAGTAGATTCTATCAATAAAGCTTAGATAGAGATTAGACTGTGCTCTTGCCACCTTTTTTTTTTAAAGATTTATTTTATTTTATTACATATCTCCCCTCCCCCCATTGCGGCGACGCGCCGAGGCCGGTCACTGCGCAGGCGCAGCTTTCCCCGCTTGTGGGCGGCTTCTGCTTCCATTCACGGCTGGCTCCACTTCAGTTCGGGGGTGGCTGGCTGCTCTCCATTCGCGGGTGACCTGCCCTGCCCATGGCAGCTTTGCCCTGTCCGTGGCAGCTTTTTGCCCTGCTCATGGTAGCTCTGGCCCGCCCATGGCGGCTTGCCCTTCTCAAAGCGGTCTGCCCGCTAGGAGACGTCCCCGGGAACCGAACCCGGGGCCTCCCATGTGGTATACGGGCACCCTATCCACTGGGCTATATGGCCGGCCCCTTGCCACCTTTTTAAAATCAATAAATGAATATTGAGCTAAAGAGGAGTCAGAGAGGTAGAAGTCTCCAAGAAGCCAGTGGAGGAAAAAGTTTCAAGGCCAATAGAGTCAACTAGTGCAGCAATGTCCAGAAGGCTAAAAGCAAATATATATATATAGTGATTTAGAGTCAAGAGTGACCTTTTTGAATGTCTTCGAATGGAGCAGTGAGGTGAGACATAACAGTGCAGAGGGCTGAGAAACAAATGAGGTGAAGAAGTGAAGCTAAAGATATATAGTACTTTTTCAAAAAGTTTGGCCTGGGAGGGGAGATGAATAAAGAGAAAGTTTTTGTGTTTATTTAAATAAGGAGACTTGAGCCCATTTGGAGGCTGAGGAAAACAAATCATAGAAAGCATAGGACTAAAGATGTGAGAATGTAAGTGGGATAAAACTGAATGCTGGAGGATAGAAGGGGAGAAGAGAAAGAGCACAAGAGGATGTGGTAAGCCTAGTAAGAGTATGTCCCAAGACAGGAGGGAATGTGCAAAGATAAAAGGCAAGTCTGAGGTGGAGGACAGCTCTTGGTCTCAATTTTCATTGTGACATAAGTGGGAAGTATATCTACCAAGGGAACGTTTAAGTGAAATAAGATTGTGCCCTTCACAAGGGTTCCCAGGAAAAGAGATGAGTGAAAGCTGAAATTTCAGAAGTGACACCTTTTTCTAACTCTCACAAAGACTCCCTAAATGCTAACTGTGGACCCTGGGTAAGAGGTTTAAAGACAGTGGTGAAATCTTGGGAAAATATCTGTTTCTAGCGAGTTATCCTACAGATGGTTTGCTTATTTGTTGTAGAAATTCTAAGCATTATCACAAATTGAACTAATGGCTCTAATTTGGTTGTTCAGAAGAAAATTTGGACTTGGAAATCTCCCTAATCTCTTCCTAAAGCAAGATATTAATTAAATTTATGCTTAATATTTTAAACTGGATTCTACCAGTAAGTAATTTTAAAGACTAACTATATTGACTTTTGAGTCCCCCAACACACTTGAATATAATTTTTAAATTCTTTTTTTTTTTTGACATGGAAATTTTAGTTGATACATTTCACACCCACACTTCTGTGATAGGCAACCCTCTCATTCTTTGAAAGATGCCCTTCCTCCTATAGCAGCCTCTTCTGTATTATCAGTCAGTCATTCAGGCTTCTTCTCCTCCTCCTCCTCCTCCTCCCCATCCCCTTCTTCTTGACTCCCTAAGAATGTCATCTTTGTTTGATTTATTTTTTTCTTGTGCTTTAGGGCTCTTTAATGAACTATTGGTTTGTTTCACTTTTTTTTTTCCATAAACAACGCCCATATTTTGGCTTTTTTTTTTTTTTCTTGAAGTGAATAAGTCTGTATGGGATTCTTGTTTTTGTTTTTTTTCTTCTGCTTCCCACCAGCATATTGAATCATTCAAGATTTGTCTGGTGGCTTAAGGCAGCCATTAGGCATCGATGCTTTTCTATGAGTTCACTTCTGATCTTCTCCCATCTCACAAAAGGTGTGACAGATGCCTCACAGAAGGCAGGGAAAAACCATTCTGGAGGAAAAAGGGAAAGGGAATTTTAGGCTTGACACTTTTAAGGTCCCCAGCTCTACATCATGGATCAGTCTTACAACTCTGATTATTTACCTTGATTTAATGGTGAACTTTTATTAACCTATTATTTTGAACCTGGATCCATTTTTGTGCCAAAGGCTTATGGGGAAGTGAAGTAGAGTGAAGAATGAGATGCTGACATAATCTTTCTTATTAGCTCAGTTAAGAGTGAATGTATGTGTTCTTATAAATGCAGTATAACGAACAATAGAGGGTATGTTAGTCCAGGTCCTCTGTGAAGCAGACAACAAGATGGGATTAGATGATAAAATTTATTAAGGGAAAGGCCTATAAGAAAAACCTAGGGAGGGAGATGGGAATGGCCAGAAGAGCTGTCAGACCATGAATTAGGTCTGACCCCAGATAAATGAGTGAGAAAAGGAAGGGAGATTAGGTAGATGCATCTTGGACTGCAGTGCAGTTCTAAGAAAGTCACACAAGGCTGTCAGAAGTTATTGAGCCAAAGCTACCTGTCAGAGTGGCCCCATTCCTTATAGGATCTGCCTTGCTCAGTAATAGCTGGGAGCAGCCCATGGGAAGTACGACCTCAGTGCAGATGCAACAATAGGTTTCAGAACACAGCAGCCGGGGCTCTCTGCCAATTATACTTCCAACGGTTAGAAATCTGAGAGGCAAAATTTTGTGACTTTTACAGTCCACGCTTTTACCACACACTCAGATCCACTTTTCCACACAGGTTTAGGAAGCAGCAACTCCATAGTTACCATGGGCCTCACTTCCTAGGGAGAAACTAAGAAGAGAGAGGTTAGTGAGGTGAGCTACTTCCGCTATTGCTGCAGCAGACTCCAGAACTGCAACTGGTACTCATTTTCTCCCCCTCCAGAGAGTGGTTCTAGCTGAGGCTCTACGGGCAGGAAAGGCATACCCAAACCTAGAAGGCTGAACCAGTGATCCTTCCAGGAGGAAAGGCGCCTAATGTAGTCATCTTACCACCAAGTCCACTGAGCGCCCAACTGGTCTCCTTGAGGAATAATGCCTTACTGGGGGCTCAGCATTGGTCTCTGCTGCTGGCAGGCTGAACATTCGGAGACAGCAGTAACTATATCAGTTTTGATATGTGGTCGTTCATGCTGTTTGTCCCCCAAAAGTCACCATATCTGCCACTATGGCTACTTCATGTATCCGTTGTGAAGGTTCTGGAATGGCTGATGACAAAGGATAGCTAAGTCACAAAAAGTTAGTGGAGTCATTTTGTCTCCATTTTGTTCTGTCATTTTGTTTAATACTTCTTCATGGAGGGTGCAATCTGATGGGCATTAAGGCACAATACCAAAAATATCTCCATACCTCATGCCCACTCCCAAACCCCTTTATCTCTAATTTTCCAATGCTTTTCCATCCAGACCCCTGACCAGAAACCAAGCCATTAACCACTGTCCAGGTATTGGTATATATTCCCA